>OX424572.1:195690570-195990580 GCA_949152435.1 Gastracanthus pulcherrimus
TATATATATATATATATATATATATATATATATATATATATATATATATATATACATAATAACAATACATGCATATGCATGTATACACACACATACATACATACAAATGTTATTATTCAGAAAGTACCATTTCACTCCCTGTTATATATTCTGGTTTTACGTAAAGAAATGGCAATAAATGTTATCAAACTCATGCTAGTAGGTAGGCTTATATGTCTATACTTAACAATTAATTTTCGAGTTATAGTCTGTCTTTTGCTTTCTCAAAGAGAAAGCATTGTTTTGATACAAATATTTTTTAGTCTTTTTTTAATGTAAAAACATAACATATGACTTGGAGAGTTCAAATAAGCTACTCCCAAAAAATGTCCGTTATATGAATG
The DNA here is from genome assembly GCA_949152435.1 of Gastracanthus pulcherrimus. Lineage (NCBI taxonomy): Eukaryota > Metazoa > Arthropoda > Insecta > Hymenoptera > Pteromalidae > Gastracanthus > Gastracanthus pulcherrimus. The sequence continues at coordinate 195,690,954 of OX424572.1, forward strand.
GATGTGTATCGTTATTACGAGTTCGAGTATACCGCGGTAAAACTTGACTAAACTTAGCATGCATATTTGTTATACATACCTAGAAAGGGCTTAAAAATTTCAGCGAATATGATCGACTGCTTTTTAATTTTATGGCCATTTTTCGAAAATTGAAAATTTGAAAATTAAGATTTTTTAAAAACTTTTTGATGAAGAAATGTTTTTCTTAGGAAGTGATTTTTTTCACAATGAAGTACTCATAAAATCCTTCATTTTAAGACCAAAAACGATGCAAAATGTACCATTTTTAATTTTCATTCCGTATATTCAGAATTATTTTCTAACCCCTATAACTAGAAAATTAAAGGATAAAATTTAACAACATTTTTACTGCATATTAGTTTTATATAAACCTATAATCCTGCAAAATTTCAAGTCATAAGACTCATTAGTCATTGAGAAAAAAAAAGTTAAAAAATGTATTTTGTAGAACAACATAAATTTTTAACTTTTTATATCTTAAAAGATTTTTTATATTTTCTGTTGAAAGTTACAGTGATTGTATAATCTAAACAAATGTTATACTCATATTCAAGCTATATATTATATTATCATTATTATTATTATTATTATTATTCGTACAATGATATTAATTATTCAATAATCATATAAATTAATGCATTTATAAACTTTTATATTCAATACTTATTATTATTATTCGTTCAATGATATTAATTATGCAATAATCATATAAATTAATGCATTTATAAACTTGTATATTCATCAATACTTATAATAATATTTTTGTATGTCGATAGTTTACGACCTTTCCGAATACTCATGAAGAGTCAGTTTGTATTTTTGCGTTTTCGCCTCTTATAGCTTAAGGTCTCATGTAACATTCGAACCTTTCTTATGCGAGTTTATTTTATCCCTACTCCAAGTCCACTATTCGAATTATAGCACATAAAGAAAACGTAATATGTAGTCAGCTTACCAAGATTGCTGGACTGTAACACTTCTCTCTGTACAATATATATAACATACTTGCATTTCCTACTGCAAATTGAATTCATTTATTTACAAGAAATCCTTTTCTCATAATTTAATTATTACGGGAAAGCACTTTAAAAATAGTGCAAAATATTCAGTGATAATTTGTAAATTTTAGAGGTTTAAGTCTTCTGGCATGGTTTTGATAACATATTTTCATTTTATTCACGTAAAACCAGAATAATAACGGTGAATGAAATGGTACTTTCAGAATAATTTCGCTTTATATATTTATGTATGTATGTATGTGTGTCTGGGAGTGTATACGTGCACGTGCGTGTGTTATATTTATGTGTATATGTGTAACTCATTTGGACTCTGTTGGAATATCGATATGCTTTAGCATACCTATGTGTGTAACTGTCGTTCTACACTACTACAGGCCTGTACAACAATGAATCGATTTACTAAGAAATGTCCCAAAGACATGAACTGAAATACGAGTGTAGAAAAGAGTGGAGAAATATATGTGTCAGCCTCGAAATTCTCTTATGCCCATTATGTCAAGTGTTTTAGTCATACTAGAGCATCTAGCTATAGCAGTCGCATGTTGCTGACATTATTCCTTCCTTATGCGAGTTTGAATAAACAAAAGTTATTTTATTTTAAATATACATTGTGTTTTATCATTTATTGAACACCCATTTCTAAGGCTCAAACACCAGTGGATATAATATAATCAATCCGTGTGCAAAAGCTTAATTATCAGTTAAAATTTAAACTTAAAGTATTTGTAATGCTCTTGAACTTCTCAAGCAAATTTGTTTTGTAATATATTACCTATTTTGTCAAATCCATCAACAGATATTGACCTATACATAATAATATAATATACTATATGACATGACTGATGCCTCTTTGAGAAAGCTGAGTGCCAAATCAGTTGGCAGCGTTTCTTTTAATCTTTTATAGCTATACTTCAATCATAAAACTAAAAGAAACTGTAAACATTGTTATTAAAAAGTTATGTGTGGCGTTAAATTGTCCCAATCAACTACCAGCGATCAAACAGCAGATAACAAGATTCTCGTGTTAAAAAATTCAGGCATATTCTACAAGAAATTTACGTAAAAGTACGATTTTTAAAGCTTGATAGTTTCTAAAATAAAAATATACTCAAATATTGACGAAATGCTAAAAATCGATTGAAATCATGTTTTTTGATCTTTTATAACTTTTGGTCTTCACCATCGTGACAACTGAAATTTTTTTATCATTTTAGAGATACCAATTATTTGGTTTATCTTTAATCTCCGGAAAAAAAAATTATGCAATAATAGCAAGTTTTGAAATTTGGCAAAAGTGTAATTTATATTGAAAATTATTATTTTGCCGAGCTAAAAAATATTTTTGTAATTCTTAAAATAAATTTCTCGGAGGGCATAGAATTAGGTCCACTCCCTATTTGAAAGGATGCTTAAAAATTAAATTTTTCTAATTTATTTCAAATATGCCAATCGAAAGATTTAAAATTTCATGGGAATATACTCTAATTATGTCTAGAAATCAGTAGGATCACGAAAATTGGAGAAGCAAATACTTTTTATTTAAAGTTTGTTCTTGAACACCGTGATAGAAAAGCTTTGGCAATTTTGTAAAAGTTCTGAAAAAGCTAACTAATAATAATAAGAAAAGGAAGAAAGAACTGCCATTGAAACTGTACTGATTAAAGCATATAAACGTACCGTAAATTATTCATATATATTGATGCGTAAATATTTGTATGCCCTTACATACTAAACCGATAAAATTAACTTCGAACTAAAGTCACCTGAATATTTTAATATAATTAAACCATTATTTATTATTATTTAAAATCATATATCGATGTGTCGATAGAGCAGCATACTACCTTCTATGTTTATGTACATAAGATAGAAGGTTGTTCTACCAACGCGTTGATATATTTACATTTTGAAATCATATCAAGGCAAGTATAGCACGGTACATTTTCTAGTTAAAAGAATATTGAAAGTGAAAATAATTTTTACTGCAATAAAGAAGAAATGATGTTTCAAATTTAAGGCGATGCTAAAACCACCCGTCATCGATAATTACGAGAACCCACTATTTTCATTTAATTTTCATTTTGGTGTAAATATCTCCCTGAAACGTTGTTGTCTTAACCAAAAACAACAACCAACCAACAAGATATTTTCTTAAAATTGAGAATAAAATTAAACTAGTGGTTTTCCGTATTTGCTGAGAACAGGGGGGTTTAACATCACCTTAATTGAAATTGAAAATAACGTTTTATTACGTTTGTATAAAAACATTTTAACTTCCATGTTCTACATTACATGAATTTAATTATGTAAGTTGATCTCGGTATATGAATAAATTTCTTTCATTATGATAAAATATCTCTCTGGAGAGTTATTGTTTTTGATTGGGACAACAACATTTCAGAGAGATATTTACTAAAAATTGAAAATTGAATGAATCAAGAGGGTCCTCGTAATTATCGGTGGAGGGTGGGTTTAGATCACCTTAAAATATCTTTCGTAGTTTATAATCTAAGAATGAGCAATCAAAAGACAGTATAATATCAAAATAATTGTAAAAAGAATATAAAAGATAATTTTAAGCTTAAAAACAACGTTGAACGTTAATAACAATTTAATAAGTTAAAAAACAATTTTAACTTGCATTAATCTCTATTTATTTATTCTCAAAAAATGTTACATTTGATATAAAAAAAGTTAATCATAGCATGCGTTATAAAAATATAATTTGCGAAATTTTATTGTATTATCAATAAATTAAAAAAATAATTACAAATTTTCAATGCATTGCCATTTTTTGCCCAGCTAAAAGACATTTTTCTCGCAATTCCACACTAATTCCCAATTCTTTTTCGGAAAATCTCGCATCTCGCCCAAGCACACGCTCGAATGCTACCGTCCGGGGGTAAGAATCCTTTATTACGAAACTCAGTCTTATCGACATGAAGATCGGATTAGCGGCGCAGATTGCGAGAGCGAGATGGAGACGAAAAAAAGGACTCGCCCGCACGTGATAATGTAGGGAAAAGTCTGGACTGGTTTACTGTGAGCCTGTTCATATATATATATATACTTCGGCCCCCTTACCGCGGCCGAGACGAAAGACACTCGCCGCCAGAGTCGTATAACGGAAAGAATTCGCGCAGTTTGACGCGTGAGTGACAGGCAACGGAGTCGTTGACATTTCGGCTCCCGAGAGATACTCGACTTCTGCGTCGTTTCTTCTTTTACTTCCTTCATTTTTTGCATTTTACCGTCCGGGAATACGATGATTTTCAAGGAAGTCTAAATGAGGAATTTAAATTCAGGGCTTAGCTTTAAAAGTTGCTGATGGAAGTTTGTAAAGGAATTTAAACTTGTGATTATTTTGTAAGTAAATACGAAGGGATAATATTGTTTAAATTCCTTGAGTCTAACGAAAATAATTTCTTCTTTAGATGCACTTATCTAAGCAGTTGGAATGTTATCAATAATTTAAATAAATTAACCGTTATTTGTTTTTGGAAGTAGTTTACATATGAAATACTTTGATACGAATAAAATCTCGACTAACAAATTACTCAAACTAAATGTCCTTTTGGAGATTATTTCCTTGACTATAATCAATTTTCCCAACAAGTATATATCATTGGTTCGTTTCAAGTACCTATTCATTTTTCACAATGTAAGAATAAATCATAAGAGGATTATCCAATTTCCGTATTCAGATAGAGTCGGTGGTCCGACAAAGATTATCCCGTCAAGATCGGACAGCAAAATCAGGATCACGTAACGTTAAAGAGAAACATAGACGAGGAGAAGCGAAAGAAGATGGCGGAAAAATCAGGAGAAAAAGGCGAGACGAAGAAAAGAGAGATGTAGGAAGAGATATAAGGGGAGTGTACCGAAATGCGTACGTTTCTGATGCCAGGCTACTGTAGCGTTCTGAAAAGATACGAGTTCTCTTGTATTTGAGAAAGATAGAGCTACTTTAGAACACTTTCGAGTAATACAGAGAAAAAGTAAGGATAAAGGAAGAAGAGAAAACATCTTGTTCCGAAGGCCAGACTTGAATTATTTAATAGATCGTTTTATGTGAGAAAAATCATTTCTTTTCACATTTATATCAAATGTTATATGGCTATAACTTCATTCAAAAGTGTAATCCATATTTTATATTAACTACGTATGATTATGAAAAAGAAATTTATGTATGTATGAGATACGAAGCATAATAAGGTAATTGTGACAATTCGCTATTAAATAACCTTATATTTTATAAAAGTAAGTATGTGCTCTACAAACGAAAATTCGATTTTATTTAAAGAAAACTTAAATTATAAATACTTTTTAGAATGAAAAACAAATATTAAAATAAAAGGAAAAAAAGGTACGTGACTTGAATATAGGTTGCACTTGATAAAACATTATTCTTACCGAATGTGTTAAAATTAGTTTGATTGAAATACTACAACTTCATTAGCTAGAACACTTGTCACCTCTAATCTCATTATCGAATTAATAAAAAAGATTTAAACACACTGAGAGAAAAATCAAGGAGTTATTTCGTGGTATATTAGTCACGCGATGAATGCATGCACTTTTATTGCGATATATCCTGCTTTTACCAACGTACTGCATGGTACAGATCGACGGAAAAAGGCCTCCCCTGCAGCGCCACCATGTGATAATAGCATGACGCAAGGTTAACTTATAGGGTGCTCTTGCGATACCAAAGCCAGGAGTGGATGCGAGAATTCACTCGTGTTCGCGCTACTGTGAATGTATTGTGAGACTCAAGCAAGCAATTTTTCCAAAAAGCCACTCGAAATTTTGTCGTCGTTCTCCTTGCGATTTTCGCCTACGTTTTCGTGTACACACAATATTTATTTAAGCTTATCAAATTTGTTGCTGACAGCAGTGTAAATTCTCTGAAATTTCGTGGTTTGGGGTAATAATAATATTACAAGTATTATACAAATATGACAACTTTGTAACGTAACCTCTATACGAATTTTCATGTATTTTTCGTCATCTTTTTTGATTGTTTAATTTTTTGCCACGTTGTACCATTTTTTACTGAAATACCGCGTAGTTTGAATGCAAACAGTTATACAGTGACCCCAAAGGCATATGGAATGAAACTACGGATACTAGACGTCATTTTTAGGTACGGGAAACCTCTTTCTGAAACCTCATCGAAAACCTCTTCCCGCAGGTGATGGACTCTCTTTGTAAGTAAAATAATGTGTTAAAACATTTCTCAATAACTTGTAACAGTGTCTTGTAATTGAGATATTCAAAAAAATTAATAACCGTTTAATTTCATAAAAATGTGAAAAAATATAGTAAAAATAAATGAGCTGTACCTATTCTTCAATACTAGTATTTATAGTTAAATAATGTATCTTTTTATAAAATAGTTTCATTTACTCCCTATAGCGTAAAATATACGTTGTTTATAATATACGTGTTATTAAAAACGCGCATCTCTTCCAAAATAGATCACTGTGCTTCATTTTATAAGAATTCTGTATGGGATACTCGCGGATACGAGCAGGCTTTTTTCCGTCGATCTGCAGTTCATCCAGGTAAAATCAGGATATATTGCAAGAGAAGTGCATGAAGTCATCGCATGCCTATAATATACCATGGAATAAGTCCTTGATTATTCTCTCAGAGCATACGGTCACAAGAATTCTCCTTCGTGCATACATACGAGTCAGTAGATGCATGTCGAGTTTAGCCAGACGCGTTCTTGATATATTTTTCATTTAATAATAATGAAACATATTTTAAAAATATTTTATATAAATAATAATTGACTATTAATAAATAATATTTTTAATATTAATGATAGAAATAACGAAGCTTATAAATTCAAAATATAATAGATTTATATATGGAAAATTCCACGTCAACTCGTAGAGAAAAATGTTGTTTTGTCTATAACTTTATATACTGGTTATTAAACTATGCATATCAACATGTACCTATTTGGACCATTTTGAGATCTCAATTTTAATTTTCTCTCAAAAAAAGACCTTGAAAACACTAGAACACTAAACACATGGTCAAATATCAGCGATCCAATTGTGAATTTTTATATCTTTTATTAAATAATACTAATAGTATATTAAGAATAAAATTCATCACATACAAAGTACTATTAGTAATATTATTTGCTTCGAACCATCTTTTGTTGGAGTTTATTTTCAAGGTCTTATTTTAAGGAAAATTTGGTAAACAGAAAAATGGAAATTGAGATTTCCAAACTTCCTCAAAATGATCCAAACAAGTATATATATGAATGTTTGAGAAAAATGTAATAACGCTATTTATTGAATATATATATATATATATATATTTTTGTTTTTCCATACATTTTTCAGATCTCAATTCTCAACGTTTCAAATAGGCTGATACAATATATATATATATATATATATATATATATATATATATATATATATATATATATATATATATATGTATTGTATCAGCCTATTTGAAACGTTGAGAATTGAGATCTGAAAAATGTATGGACATTTTACTGTAGATATTCAATAAATAGCGTTATTACATTTTTCTCAAACATTCATTCTATTTAAGCTAAAAGTCATCAAAGAATTGTTTTTTGGAAAAAATGAGAAAAAATCATTTTTAAGAGATCCAATAATCTGCATATGGGTAATTTTTCATCAACACGTCAATTTCAAGTTTCGTTATACAAGAAAATAAATGTACACTGATACTTTTATAACTATGTAGAATATACTACGAGAATACTAAGTTTAATACCAAACAAATTGCATTTCCACAAGTTCACGTGGAATCCCTCATATGTATATTTGAAATATAGTAACACACCATGAAAATAATGTTTAAGGTTCAATAATAATGAAAAACAAGAGAAATAAAGAAAAAGAGAGAGATAGGGAGACAGAAAGAGAGAGAGAGAGAGAGAGATGGGGGGGGGGTGGAGGGAAAGCGAGTCAAACAAAGAAGGACAAATTGAGTGAAACAGAGAAAATAAGAAAGAAGTGGGTGCCGGAGCTCGGGTTTGGCAGGGGAACCCGTATAAGGGCGCGCTTCGATCTCGCAAAGGTTATATTCGTCGCGCTGGCTCGCGCAAGAGAAAAGAGTTCATAACTTTTTACGATCGGGCGCATGCGTTAGCGTATATGCTTCGCAAGAGGAAGCCAAGGGGACGCGAAATCGCGCCGGAATGTGTCCGAGCGATTTGAATTCCGAAATTGATCCGGAGCTCGCAGCCCGCATTGCGAGGACATGCACGCGTCAAGCGTGAATTAGAGATAATTCCTTTTTACCCCCCTCCCCCCTCCCCCTTGGTTTATCCATCGACCCACTCGCTCGGCTCCTTTTGATTGTGCGGGCGAGAATCACGAAACAAAAATAACTTTTCGTAGTTCTGCGTGTTTATGATGGTTCGCGCATTCATGCTCACAATTCGGAAAATGTGATTTACTGGTTTGGTTTTTAAATGTGTAGCATAATGTATTGTAAGTTTTGGCACAATATAATATAATTGTTGTGTTGTTTCTAAACGTCTCGTTTAGACACTGTACGAGACGGTATTGCATTTTAATGATTGTTGGTTTATCTATATTCTAATTGTATGCAAAAAAATTATGTGAAAAATACCCTTATTAAAGACATTCAAAATGAAAATTACAACCTGAACGATTATCATAATATAACTGAAATACATAATTAATATATTAGTGATGCTATGTGTAGATTCACTTTATTATAGTTAACTCAAATTAAAATAGTTTATAATGTAATAATAAATAGAATTTATACTAACTAACATAAATTGTTACTAGTCTACAATTTAAACTTCTGAATCTTAACAAAAAAATTAGAATTGATATTTTTGATAACGAAGAAAAAGCGACTAAATTTAATATTTATATAAAATAATTAAAAAATGCATATACATGTATATGCACCCGACGGAATAAAAATCTGATCAAATTTATTTTATTTTTTTATCCTCTAATGAGGTTTGTGAAAACGAACATTCTATCCAATGAAGCTGCAGCACAAATTCGATTAGTTATTTGTTCCGTGTATTGGGCACACGACCAAATTACGAAGCATACTTTATAATTTTATTTGTAATTACAGTGCAAATGGCAAATCAGTTTTCCGATTGATTCATTTCATTTCATTAAGTTTGTACATTTTCTTTGTGAATTGCGACGCTCAATACTCAATTTTAATACTCACTTATGCAATAATATAACAGTCGACAATCAAAATTACTCAGCACAAACGAAACACGACAGTTCCCATATGAAATATTTCCGGGGAAATTACGTTCTCTTTGTCCTTTCCTCGATTTCCCCTTCATTTATCTCTTTCTGAGGTTGCGTCAATGGGGCGATTTCGCGTTATAGCCGAAAATCGTGACGTCGTTATATAGGTTTCTGCGGGGTACGATCAGAAGCAGAAGGAAGGAATAAGAGGGCAAGCGAGCGGGTTATCGCTGAATCGCTCGCTTGACTGAATGGAAAACACATCGATTTCCGATCTCCTCGAGGGCGATTTGCGGGTTGCGTAAGCTTTGCCGTATAAGTTTTGTTTGAAAAACGTTGTCCTGCAATTAATTCATCAATATTGTTTTGTAAAAGAGAAAGCTTTGTGATGGTGAAATTTCTTTTTGTTTTTGAAATTATAAACATATGGTTTTATGCCTTAAGGATTCCGAACATAGGAATGCGGGTAAAAATTTAGAAAGATATTATTTTGAATGAAACAAATTTTGAATTTAAATTTATGTAAAGGTTAATTTAGAAAAACAAAATTATCGTAAAAGAAACATATTTGAAAAAATAAATTTTTAAATTTTAATCTATAAAAGTATAAAATTAAGAAAACAAAATTTTATAAACTATATATTTTGAAAAAAAATTGAAATAACAATTTTTTGTATATAAGGATAATTGTTATTTTAACAGAAATTATCACAAATTCAATAAATATAAGAAATTCCAGACTTAATTTTTCAAAATTATACTATTTCCATTTAATTCTTTTTCAACAGAAGTTACTTTCATACTCACATTTCTTCTACCTCTTTCCTATTCGTTAAATCTTAAATTCAAAATTTTCATTTTAGGAATTATTTTATTTCCTAATCTGAATTTTCAAAACTTTAACTTTCGTAATTTTGCCCATTCCAATTTTTATTTTTCATAATTCTTACCCGCACTCGTTCAATCTGCAGTATACCTTTCCCAAATTTTGCACAGATGTTTGCTATCATTGCCCGGTATACGCTTCAAAGTTTCAGTGAAATTAGTCAAATCAATTTTTTATGGGCAATTTTGAAAATTTAAAAATTTTCAAACTTTGGTTCTTTGAAAATTTCTTAATGCAGGAATGGTTTTTGTGAATTTTTCAAAATAAAGTACTTATAAAAAACTTCATTTTACAACAAAAAATAATTTTATATGTTGTTTTCTAAGTGTTATACTGTGTGATAATATATTTGTCAACGTTATAACTAAAAAATTATATGATAAAAGTTAGCGAAACTTTTATTGAATATTAGTTTTATATAGAAAAATATTCCTGTAAATTTTTAAGTCAGAAGACTGTTTGTTTCTTGCGAAAATAAATAATATGTAAGAAAATGCATTTTTATTTTTACAGCGATAATTTTTGTAATATTTCATATAATAACTTGATAATTTTGGTGAATATTCGTTAGGTGTTTCGTAATTGGCTAAATATTTGTGAAACAATTTGGTTCACAATTTCCTGAGATATTAGAAGTTTTTCAATTTAAAAATATTTTTTCACCCTGAAAAATAACGACAGCTATTAGCTTCGTTATGACGATTTTCTTTGTAGATATAATGTATTATATACTCTTCAGTATTCTTTACATTTAAATGTTTTTTTCTTATCTCATTTATCCATCAGCTATTGTCAAATAACGCTGTTAACTGATTTGACATTCTGCTTTCTCAAAGAGATCTTTTTTATTTCAGTAAAAATTTCATTGGATTTCATAATTTAATTTGCGAGTTATAGCAATCTTACATTATCTTATAGTTCATAAATACATTTAATAACTATTATTTACATACATTAATTAAGATTTTCGTAACTTTTTCTTGTACACACTCAGTTGACTCGGGAGTCGTGTGCAAACTACTTTAAGAATTCAATAAATTAAAAAAGTTTTAAATTAATTTTCATACCGAGTAATAATTAATTAACTGTTTTGATCTCGACTGGTACGCCTATTACAGCGCAGGTTATAATTAGCGATGCAAGGGATCCGCGTTTATTAAAAAAATGAAACCATCAAAAAGTATGGCACTAATTAAGTAGCCGAAAAAACACGATGCAGCTGAGCAGCCCATGTTCCTTGTTTCACTTGACGGCCAATTACAACGAAATTTTTAGGCGGATGCACTTCGCCCTCATTTGCATCTGGAAATACAAAAATTGTGTCCCTTCTTTTTGACTAGTCGACTAATTAAAAGTTCAAAGAAAATAGAATTGAAAACATCTTAAAGGAATTCTTTTTATTATATTTTCGCTCTCGTGTTTTTTTATCAACATCTGATCCCGGAGCTAAATTATTTTTTCAAAATCTGCTTTTATTCTTTATTAATAGTTATTTGTAAATCGGGCGCTTCGCGCACGCTATCCACGCATGAGAAACCGAGCTTCGCACACGGAGTTTGAAAAAGATCTTTTCGTAAAGCGTTTGTTTTTCATTGAAAAAAAATAATACCATCATAAAAAGTTTTTGACTTAATGAGTTAATGGTTCAACTGATTTTTTAAACAGAGAAAAATTTTTCGAATTTTTGGTTGCAAATCACTAGATAGCCACCTTAATAATAACATAATTTATTTTTGCAATGTTGAATCTGTATCTGTCTATAATATAGCATAGACAAATTATAATTGTTATAGTATTTTGATGATGGAATTTATAAACTAGTATGTGTTAAATAGCGAAAAATTTTTAAATGAGTAATTTAAAAAAATTATGCGATTGTGTGTCTTATGCATTTCTTCTTTGCAATGAAAGAGAAAAAAAAACAATAATTCAATCTTTTAAAGGTGTACATTTGATTTGACTTTATAGATAAAAATTGATTTTAGAATCAATGACACCTCACTGACCAAATACACTGATGAATTTAAAAACTAATTATGTAAAAATATCCCTGGTAGAATACTATCTAGTTTTATCGAGACCCTCGATTATTCCCATGGCAAACTAGATAGAACTACATAGTTCTAGATTAATTTTTCACCAGGGATTCTATGTATTTTATAGGTTCAGAAACTGCAAAGAAAATAATTTAATGACTACTTTTAAACAGTTTAATAAATGATTAGAAAATATGTTAGATCTATAAATAATAGAGTCAGTTCAAATAGAGTTAATAATTTTGTCATCTTTTTATTCCTTCGCTATTACATATAAAACCTTTGCAATCACTTTTTTCCGTACAATTGATATAATAGTGTTAAGTTATAATTAGTGTTAAAATCCATCCGTTGTATATGTTTATTTAGAAAAGGAAAAATCGTCGAAACTGCTTAGCTTCGGCCATGACACTTTAATTCACAATGCTTCCCCCCCTCCCCCCACTCCCCCACTCTCTTAGAAGCGTTACGTAATATGTATGGTCCCTTACATTGTCCTACATAAAAAGTCAAAATTATTTGCTTAACTATGCTATGAATGCGTTCTATATAGAAGAAAATTCATTACTACAGTTTAGACCCTGGTAGAAACGTTCCCCATATGTTCGCCAGATTTTACTCTATTTTATAGGGAATGGCCAATTTCTGCTTAAAAGTCTGGCCAGAAACCCCGCTACCTGACGACGTTTTCTCGTCAGAAACCTGACCAACTTATGGTTAATGAATAAATAAATAAAAAATAACGTTTAACGAATTTTTATAAGTTAATAATGATTATTATGTCATGGATTTAATAGCTTATTGTTAATAGAATGCTAAGATATATTTGGGATAGATTCGAAATAAAAACTAAAAACTTATTTCATTAAAAGTTTTTTTAAGGTTAGAGTTTTATAATTAAATAAAACATAAAAAAATCTAATAAATAATCGAATAAAAATTTGCATGCTGTTTTAACGCAGAAGTACTATAATGGAATTTACATTTTCAATCATTTTTTAGGGTTATGTAAGCTATTTAGATTTTCTATAAATTTCTGGTCAGATGCTGGTTTATTTCTGGCGAACTATTAGGAAACGGATCTGCCCAATAGATCGTGAACCGACCATCTAATATGTTCAATTTTCTACCAGGGGATACATATTTTATTTTCCTTTTTCATTTGCTTTCTGAAAACATTATAGAAAAATTGTTTGAGTTGTTAGGAATCAAAATACACTATTGCTTTCTTAGTGTACATGATTGTACATGTGTGTGCATGAGCATATGAAATAAAGATTAGAAATAAAAAATAATGTTAAGGATTCGTCGATTCGATTTTATTTTATAACGATTTCCTAATTCGCGATATTTTGTAATCGGTAATTCTATGGATGTACGAATGTATTGTAATATTATTGTACTTATGGTGAAGTATAATAAATTCAGTACAGATGATTTTATAAAAGCTTGAAACTAATTATTTTTAAATCAACGATATTTGAGTTAGCTATAACCATTTTTTGTAGACGGAATAATATTTATTTTAAAATAGCTTATATGTTGGAAACGAATTATGGAAATATTTATAAAAAATCTATGGTACGCAATTTAAATTAATTTATTAGAACAAATAAATTCATTGGAATGGTTATTTAAGTTTCGGGAAGCTAATTGCCAATATATTAACAGCTTTCTTTTAGTTTCGAAGATGATAATAACTGTACGTTTAACTGGAGTAAGATCATTACTTACTAATTTTTTTAGAATGCATAGTCAAATAATCGGGTTATATTAGATGTGAAATAAGGAGGAAATAGAAAGGGCTTATGTGGATTATGGAAGCCAGCAGTAGAATGATGGGATGCGAATAAATTAAAAAATTTACGATCTGAATCCCAGATGTGGAATCTTCTGCACAGTTAAGGTGGATGTGACTCACGTAAGAGCATATTTTATGGCTGCTATAGAGGATTCTACGTAAATATTAGATTTTCAATTGTGTAAAAACTGACGTGTAAAATTTTATTGATGTATGTATAACTGAGGTGTTCTTTTTATATCTCATATTATCCCTTCATCCCTACGAATAAATGAAAGCAATTTAATATTTCACGATCTAATTAATATATTTTCTGTTACAGGTGAGTTTTACAAATCATATCCTATTTTTGATAGTCCTTGTCAGGTATGTTTTATTAATCTGTTTTAAATTGATTACATTCAAGTGCTTCTTTTAAAATAAATTTGTGAAGTTATAACTTATTTTTAATTCAAAATAATGATTCTCTTCTCGGAATACATGTGGTTTCGACTATTTACACTTTAAACCGTTTTTCAATGCTAGTATATTTACGTAAAATAATCAGTATCTTTATCTTTCATTTTCTTTCCCTTTTTTGGTCCTTGAGATCTTCATTTTAGTGATCATTGAATCTTTACTTTTTTTCTCCAATTGCCCTTTCTCTGCATACTTGTCCTTTTTCTATTGCCTTTATTTTGGTTCCCATTTGCTTTCTCAAAGAGAAAGTTTTGTGATAGTGAAATTTTTTTTGTGTTTATTTAACGTATAAACATGTTTTATGTTTTGGGGAGTCCGCATAACTAGTCTTAAAAAATGTGTGTGTGTGTGTGTATGCATGAGTGCGTGCGTGCGTGCGTGTGTGTGTGTGTGACTGTGTTAGTATGTGGTATATTACCGTTTATTCAATCTGCGGTATAACTTTCCCAAACTTTGCACAAATGTGTGCTATGAATACCCGGTGTGCGCTTGAAAGTTTCAGTAAAAAAGGTTAAATAATTTTTTTATGGCCATTTTTCAAAATTTAAGAATTTAAAAATTTCGGTTTATTGAATTTTTTTCAATACAGGAATGGTTTTTGAGAAGCGAATTTTTTACATAATAAAGTACTCATAAAAACCTTCATTTTAGAATTGTAAACGATTTTATATGAGACATTTTTCAATTGTTATACTGTGTGACAAAAATTCTATTTTTTACATTTATTACTCGAAAACTATACAATGAAAGTCAATAAAAGTTTTATTGAATACTTGTTTCATATACAGGTATAATCCTGTAAATTTTTAGATAATGAGACGGTTTGTTTTGCGAGAAAAAAATAAATTGTAAAAAAAAGCATTTATTTTTAACAACGATAACTTGAGTAATACTTATTGTAATGCCTTGAAAATTTCAGAGAATATTTATTAGACGTCAGATTATTGGTTGAATATTTTTGAGCCGAGTTTGTTCATAATTTTGAGATATTAAAGATTATTCAATTTAAACAATTCCTTTTAACCCGGTATATCACGACATCTCTAAGCTTTATTTTTGTGCTTTCTGTTGTAGATTAAGTATTATTATATATGAGATTTACTATTCTACACTTCTAGTCAATTTTACGCATTATATTTCATGAGAATATCCAAAGATAATGTTATATTAAAAATATCATTATTTTATGATTTTTTTAAAAATGATTTAATAATGACATAATTTATGTTTGCAATACTGAATCTGTATCTATCTATAATATAACATAGAAATCATAATTTTTATACTATTTTCATGGTGGAATTTATAAACTAGTTTATGTTAAATAGTATCAAAAATTTTAAATGGGTAAATTTAAAAAATGATGCGTTTTTGTGTCTTATGCATTTTTTGCAATGAACGATAAAAAACAATAATTCAATCTTTTATAGGTGTTGATTTCATTTGATTTTATAGATAATAATAGATTTTAGAATCAATGATACATATCTGACCAAAGTCACCCTGATATACGATATATACGATAATATGTTTATTGAAAAATATTCATCTTTCAGTAGGGCACAAATCACTAAATGAAAATAGTTTAAACAGGAAAATAACCATGATAAGCGGTACTGCGCAGCTCTTCCTTATTTATATAATAATTTTAATTCAACTCTCTTTGAGCAAACACAGTGCCAAAGCCCTTGGCAGCGTTTTTTCTGTCTACACTTCTATAATTATCTGAGCTTTCTCTTCATCCCATTTATATCACGTATTTTCTATTTGCATCCTCTTGTACTTCACAATTACGTTATTTCCTTGATTTCTTTTCTGCTTTACCGTATGTCTTGATTTTCGCTGTATATTCCTTTCTTTCCATGTTCTATCATGATTAATGTGAAGTTACAATTTAATTGTTATATATTTTTTTGGGAACTAAATAAAATGTTTTTTGTAGAAAGACTCGATTACTTGTTCTTTTAATGTTGAAGAAGTGATTGAACTCCACGAGTTAAATATTCTTTATTCAAAGAAAAGCCAACGTTTCGGACATTTTCTATACGTGACCTCACTACTATGCTATTAAAATATATGAATAATATTTAACCCTGTAATGACGGGACCATCAAATCGTTATGATCAGTTTCTGGTCGTTTTTGGCAATAAAAAAGTCAATTTTTTTTAACTTTCTCGGTTTCTATGTGATCGAAAATGAATTAAGCTTCTATTATGAGATCGGAAACAGTTAACTTTGATCTGATCCATAGATTTAGAATGCAAAATTTTAAGTTTGTCTTAAAACTATGGCTTTGCGACTATGGCAATCACTTTTATACTGAAAAGGTTATCTTTATGATTTTTGTGATGGTTTGAGTGCTCAAAATGGCTATTTCAAGGATTATAATTCATTTAGGATTTCAAATAACTCTGATAGGCTATTTTTTGTTATTTAGACACATTCCTATTAATTGAACTAACTTTTTCGGCACCCCTTATAATACTAAAACGGAGAGAAAAAGATAGTACTGATGGCCATCTTAGTATTATTAGGGGTACCGAAAAAGTTAGTTCAATTAATAAGAATGTGTGTAAATAACAAAAAATAGCCTATCAGAGTCATTTGAAATCCTCTCCGTTTATCTTTTTAAAAAATCCAAATAGAAGCGACTTTTAGACAAAATTTGAGTACAGGCTTACCTTAATTGTACGATTGGCTTATATATAATAGACAAAGAGAGCAGCGCGCAGAAAGATAAAAAGCGCGAGGCACAAAAAGGGTAGTCAAATCGGGGGAGCGCGAGAGACGAAAATCAGAACTGGGTTAATGCCGCGGAGACTAGGATCGACGAGCAAAAAGCGGCGCGCCCAGTCAGAGCTCGCAGCCGGATGGCCTCGTAAATAAGGCACGAATTTATATACGACTTCCGGAAGCGCTGCGCGAGGCCACTGCCCGCGGCAGCGCCAAAGTGTATTGAATGAATGCGCTTTCACCGTAAGACTTTCGGCCACTTGTCGCGTATAGCTTCCCGCGGGTTGTGCTTTTTTTTCACTTTCGCGAAGTTTGTCCGCGCATTTCTCAGGCGATGAATGCGAATTTTCCCGATCTTTCAGATTTTATATTCGGTATACTTTACCCGGATCGGAAATCGCTCTTAGTAAGTTTGGTGCGAGCTGGTAGTGAATCTTGACGGATAGGGTGGTAATACTGGTGATAGCTGTGATTTTCTATGCAGTGAAAAATTCATAAGAAGCAGTAATACTTAATATTAACTGCAGTAGAATATTTTAAGATGTGATAGTATATTATTTTTTAATACATTATTTTTAATATACAAATACGTTTTGCTATTTTAAAAGCATTTTAGATAAATGAAAAGATTCCGCATGCTTAAATAAGGTTTATTTTTGTAAATAAGACTGCTTTCAACGCAATTTCAAAAGCTGAAACTGTGACTGTTCGGGCCGTTTCGGCACATATATACATACAAATGTACACACTTTTACACATACATTTATTCACACTTATAATAAAACTTATATAGAACACGCTTTCAATCGATTATACATGCATGCACTATTACAAATACATCGATCGCACATATAGGCTAAGATCTGCCGAATCGTTGTAATTCACGGGAACGACAGAAGCCGCTCATCGCTCAACTCAAGCGCAAGCTGTTGTTTTCTCATAAGCTACGAATAAACGGTTATTATTACGCAATCAGTTTCTTCCTTTATTTGAAACTCCTTTTCCTTCTCGTTGTACCTGCTAATTGAATTTCAGAATCGAATTCAATCTAGCAATGGAAAACATTTTTTTCGATGTTTTATGACTTTTTAAGGTCTAAACAAGCTTAATCTCAGCGGTTAATAGAATACATGGCCGATAATGAAAAACGTAATATATTATACCTGAATAAGTCGATCGTTATAGTATACTATTAAATAATGTTAATAAATTAGTAATATTTCCCACTCATCTTATTTCAGCTGTTTGAATTAATCAAAACTGCAGAATATAATATAATATAATATTCAAAAAGTTATGTACAACACATTATAATAATACCTGCATGCAAATTAATATTTCCTTATCCCTTAAAATTAATCAATATAAGATAACATTCACTAATGACCGAGGTTGGTTACAAATTGCATTCTGAACTTCCTCTGCAAAAGCGCGCATATATTACATCTCATGACAGCTGGTTGTACTTTTTTGGCCCAGAATTCTTCCTTCGGCAAAATCCTGTCTGCACATCTTTCGAGAGGAAGAACTGCAGTAATATGATTTATTAGCGTAACGAGACAAATTGAAAAATTCAAATGATGAAAAATATTCTTATAGAGATTTTATTTCAGTTCTCGCATACCTACATATAATCGATTAAATAATTCGGATGTATCTGGCTTTGGATTATATAATTGATTACTATCGATAATTTCGATGTGTCAGTTATATCCTTCCCCGTTTTTTGTACTATTTTCAAAAGCATTTCTACCATAAAACAATGCCTGTGAATTGTAAAAACAATATCTTTTATTATTGTTAATTTAACAACAAAGATTTCTTGAACTTTCACGATGAGTCATCTTCAAGCTTAAAATGAATTGTGAGTTAATAGACACACCTCTATTTTAAAATAAATACTGACTACACTATATTATTATTGTAAAATGTTTTTACTACTTGTTTTTCAGTACTAGTCTCGTGGTTTTTGTATCATATACCTACAATTTGTTACGTCAATTATAAGGATAACTCCTTTTAAAAAGTTTATTGGGTACACTTACTATCGTTTTTATTCCCCGATAATTTTGTTTGATTGCAACGAAAAAGCAATTACCATTGTTATGTGCGATCCATCTTTTGTATCAGAATCGCCATTGTTTGCCTTTCCCGGAACGATTACCAATTACTTTCAGCCTTTCATTGAATAAAAAACTCAAACAGCATCATATACAATCGCGCTCGTCTTTTTACTGTTCAGTGCTATAGAAATATCACATAAACTACTTCAAAAATAGAAACATACACGAAAAGAAAAATAAAAAATCTACAGTCACTCTCGATCGTCAACGTGTCAAACGTGAGGAGTTAAATCACTCCCTGTGCTCGTGATACTCAGAATTCTATTTTTGAAAAATTCAATCCATCACTACCAAGCGAATCCCTATTTCGGCGTTCGGCTTGTTCACTAGATTTATATTACATCATCGTTAACGCGTGATCGCGCGTCTCTGATTGTTTCTGCGCGATGTATATATATATATATATATATATTCGCAGTCGCGCTTAAATGTGTTTCCCTTAAGACTCGCGCGCTACAGCAAGTGCAAGATTTATCGCGACGACGGGTAACGATCCTCTTTCTTATATATGTGTGTGTACGAGCGATCGTCTGTAGGTATTACATGTATGCACATAGAAAGAGAACGAGAACGAGAAAGAGAGAGAGAGAGAGAGAGAGAGAGTGAGAGAGAGAGAGAGAGAGAGAGAGAGAGAGCGGTAACGGCACGTATACGTGTGGGTGAATACGGTGCCACGATAAATTTCGATCAGCTCGAGCTGCCGCCACTGTGTTGCACGTGGATGTATAACGGCGAGCGCGGACGAAGGCCCTCGACGTTTGTGCTGTTGGCTTTTTCGTGGGTTGCGTCGTTGTCGACGATAGTTTGGCTCGACGAGGAAATTTTAGGTGCTGCAAAAAGCTGAACCATTAGGGTGGAGATATCGGTTGATGTCCTACCTCGTTAAACATGCGTGATATTCGTCGAATCCGATGATGATATCCAAAGGCAGAATTGTAATGAGTTTTGACTAGTAATTAATTCTGTTTACAGAATAATTTACCCTGTCTATTGTAATATTTCTATTATTTATTTTACATTGACATTCGAGTGTAAGCGAGTCTAATATGCCCGTATATTGCATTCCGAGAACAATACTTGTAAGAATGCAAAAAAATTTTAACTTGATTTTTGTACAAAAAATAGCTTATACAAAAGTAAAAGCTTTCTATACCCTTCAAAAACCGCTGCTAACTGCTTTAGCACAATGGTTTTTCAAAGAGATTTAATGCACTATCATTTATTGAATATTTACATTGATGCAAGTGACTTTATGAGCAATCGACAATGCTATAGACA
The DNA here is from genome assembly GCA_949152435.1 of Gastracanthus pulcherrimus. Lineage (NCBI taxonomy): Eukaryota > Metazoa > Arthropoda > Insecta > Hymenoptera > Pteromalidae > Gastracanthus > Gastracanthus pulcherrimus. The sequence continues at coordinate 195,711,572 of OX424572.1, forward strand.
ACGTTATAGACTACGGTATTAAGCTAGATTAAAATCGTGCATTGTTGGCTCAAAATTTAATCAGTTGTATGCGGAGTTATTTCTGATCAAACTACAAAATCGGAATGAAAAAGACCAACGCGTTCAAAAATTATGGTGACCACAAAATGTGATCACATGAAATGTATATTAAAATTTAATATCGTATTTCGTCCACAAAAATAATTTAAATTATTTATTACATATATAAATTGTAACGAAAATACGCCTTGATTATGAATAAGTGCACATTTATTACTTATCTAATGTATAAATTTACAATGAATTTCAGTTCATATTTGCATTTGTTTAACAGAAACAACTGTAATTTAAAGTAATTGTAATATGCACTAATCGAAAGGAAATTCCATGAGATTTACAGATATATTCATATTTTTGACATATCAAACGTATAAAATTACAAAAAATATTTTTTACTAGTTTTACAACTTTTTAAATTTTAAAATCGCCATTCTTTAACAAACACAAACTTTAAAAATATTGCAAGATACATCAATTAATAGGAAATTGCATCTACTTTAGGAATGTATGCATATTTTTGACATATCTAACGCATAAAATAACAATAAAAACTTTTTAGTTTTTTAAAAATTAAAAAAATTTTTAGTAAAATAAGTAGTAAGTTTGGACCATTTAGCTCCCAAATCTAATAAGTTCTATGTTGGGTCATATTTGATGTACCTGCAAAGTTTCAGCCTGAAATATCGTGGTGTTCCAAAGTTATAGTGATCACAAAATTTGACCACTTACGTATGTACACACAGACAGATATTTTGAAAAGCCTACGTATTCTGATTCAGCGATATCAAAAACATCGAAATTATCAAAATCTAGGTTATTGAAAAAATCATCCTTACAAAGCTTTCTCTTTGAGAAGGCAAAAATAGTTAAAAAAGGACGCAAATTATATACAATATATTATATGCAATAAAAAAATTATATACAATAAAAAAATTCGATAAAAAGAATTTTAGTTCCTAAGAAGTTTACGCTATTGTTTACGTATTGTTCTGAGGGTGCAATATGAATAAAAAGTAAATTTTTTGCTTCGGATTTGCATATAATTTGTCAGATTCTATATTATATTGTTATAGATAATAAAATATAAATAAAAAAAATTAAACAAGCATTTATTTGTACTAGAAACAAAAAAGGCAATTTCTTTAACTATCTAAACTTTAAGCTATTATTAAAAATAAAAGCGTGCGGTGCTTAACAATAATTTCGTACAGCTTCTTCATATCTTGTAATTAATGCAGAATTCTTGTAAATTCCAAATAATTATTGATAATAATTTGTTGGATGGCAACTATACTTGAATGTAGCACAAGCTATTGAAGTTTATGTAAGAATTATATTTTAATACTTAATTAGATCAATATCAAATTCATTAAAGTTACAGTTACAAACAATATAAATCAGATTTACGTAATCTTACTCCTCAAACATAACACTTTGTTACACAGACCTAGAGCTCCTGCAGAATAAATAACATAATCGGCCTTATGTTTAAGGGTTAACTATTTTTTATTTAAAGATATTAAGTGCCTCCGCTGTTACTTTGAGTAATAGCTTGAAGTTTGGATAGTTAAAGAAATTATTTTTTGATTTTTAGTACAAAAAGCTTGTTTTAATATTTTGTTTATTTATAGTTTATTTTATCTTATTTACACTGGTAGAAATCTTATCGTGGCGCCCACATTCGCTTTATAGGTCTTTATAGGCAAACTAGATAGTACTAGACTGTACAAAACTCGATAAATCCACACAGATCTACATAGTTTTCTCAATAATAATATGTACGTATAAAATCTGTGAGGTTATATATTATTTATTGAACAGAACTTTTATTGTAAAAATTAATGTTAAAAAAGTTTAACATGCAAGTTTGCAATTATAATAATAAGATCTCTATTTCTATTCATACTATTTACATATAAAGGTAGTCAGAAAGCATATCTAACGTAAGAATGAAAATTTAGAAATAATGTTCCTTGCATATGAAAAACAGTGATCACAAAATAATGTTATTGATTGATGTAGTTGTTTCTTGAAAAGTAATATATAAATAATAATAATATCATATGTACAAATATGTACTTTATGACATGCTTTATTTAAAAACTACAATTTTAATTTCAGAATTGCAAATAATTTTGTATCCATATGTGAGTTCTTATAATACATAAACTGCTCATCCGTGACAACATTTTCAAAGATAAACACAATAGTCGAACACATGTAGACGATAATTTTCTTTATAAGTAACAAATTACTATATTTTAACTGGCCATAGATGTCAAATTAAAGTGTTTGATTATAAATTAATCACAGTAGGAAATACAAAAATAGAACATACATATAATAACTCAAATACATTTTTTTTTTAAATAGAAAATTAATCGGTTGATAATAAATGTGTGTGAAAATAGTTTTCCTTACATAAACCATACAGGTTTTGAAACCAAGCCTGTATTTAGGATGGAACATAATCAAATGTAAGGAAATTAATTTTACATTAACAAAATAAATATATGCACGAATACTTCATATAGTTATTTGGATAATCAGATTATTTTCTTATTTTGATTGTTTAATATATGTGTGTAACATAATATTATTATTGAGTTCTTAAATACAAAAACTCGATGCATCTAAAATTTGATAACCTTACACTTTAGAGGTTATTTACATTTACTTACATTGGTAATGGGTGAACAATAGCATGTATATACCTTTAAATCAAAATAATACATAATAATCATAATAGATTATGCTTATGTTTCTTAAAACATAACCTTGAAGTGGCTGTTATTGTCATAATTTTGCTTATCTAGTTTTATCGGGGCAAATAATATGGGAAACTAGAAGGGACGACCGTTACACGCCTTTGTAGTAACTATCTACTTTGCCTACATAGATCTACATAGCGCGAGATTATTCTACATAGATCTATAAAGCGGACGGGATAAATTTCTACCAGGGTAGTCTTTCGTGAATTTGCATGAGATTTTAAAAGAAGAGTTTTATTATTATTATTATTATTATTATTATTATTATTATTATTATTATTATTATTATTATTATTATTATTATTATTATTATTATTATTGTTGTTGTTGTTGTTGTTGTTGTTGTTGTTGTTGTTGTTGTTGTTGTTGTTATTATTATTATTATTATTATTATTATTATTATTATTATTATTATTATTATTATTATTATTATTATTTTAATGGTGATTTAATGAACTTTCGACATGACCACACATCCAGCCTCGGATAAACCTACATATACTCACGCAACACACACAGACACTCATACGCGTACACATATACACATACACATACATATCACACACACATACACACACACACACACACTCGCACACACACACACACACACACACATAAAGAGACACAGACAGTCACACACGCGCAAACACATAAAAGAAGTTGTTGTAATGTAATAAGGGCATGTTTTGGCTCTAACTAATACACAAACAAACAAACATTCAAACAAACGGACAAGTGAATCTAAAAATAGGAAAAGCTTGTAAAAATTGTGATATTGACGTAAATATGTATTTTAATTTAAACAATAAATATGCATAACTTTTATTATTAATAGACAATGGTCACTCTATGTAATAGAAAAAAACTTAAATCTACTCTATTTTTATGCGGAAACTGTGTAAAGTAAATAATTTCTATTTCATATATAGATAAACGAGGACACGAAATTTGACTATTTCCTGAAAATTACCCATATAAGAACCTTTTTTGAATGGGTATGTATTTTTGAACGATTTTAAATATTTATTATAGAAGAGTATGCACATTTAATATACCAATACTTGCTAAAGAGGAACATGATTAAGAAATTAATATATGTGGTACGTTTATTGTACATTATTCTAGACTAGATGCCAAGAAAGTAGAGAAAAATCCCACAGGATTTGAGAAACGAGATTAAAACTACAAAAAAGATTTTCTCGAAACCCTATAAAAACGGAATGATAAGATGGAAGAAGAAATAAGAAAAGCGAATATTAAGAATTAACTTTTTGTTCGAAAGTATTGGATTTTTATGTAAGCTGATTAAAAGAATATAGCGAGACTAAGACACGTGTGTGCATGCTATTACCCGAAAATTGAAATTTAATAATTCTTTACCTACTAACGCAGATATGCAAGAACAATCTTGTAATAAAAGATAAAGTATTACGTGGTAGTTGATATTTCTTCCAGATTTATTCGATGAATGAATTTACTGTACTTATATGTACTAGGGCGACCATATTGGATCACTCACAGTAAGCGATAATAAAAATGGATAAGAGGTGTTTAAATTATTAGACCTATATTGCATCAATATATAAAGTACCAGCAATTTGAATGAAAGGCACAATTCGTGAATTAAGACCTGATTCTTCAGCTCACGAAATAAGAAATTGATGTAGGATGTAGAAAACCCTTATTATAGCCTACAATTTGTAGGATGAACTATAAGATCGTGACTAGTGAGTTAACGGCTCCCGTAAATCATGCAGCATTCAAAGGATGAAAGTCACTGTAACCGCGCTTTATTCACTAAGTCAATCAGAAGCAAAGTAAATAGGACACTGTAATAGAGACTAAGTAAAGATGGGGGAGATTCTGACCTTCACCGATGAAGAAGCACGCAGAGCTGTTGCAAATCGCGCGAGTTCGCTGAGTATAGCAAAGAAACGTGGCGACCAGATGACGTAGCGGTGAAGATTACGAAGATGCGAGTCCAATAATCGCACCTTTGGAACGTCACGTGTGATGCGTTAATACAGACGAGAATGCTGACGAATACATACTTGATTGTAAATAAGAAATATGATTAACGTCGTCCGAAATTCATTGATTATAATAATTGGAGATGGAGAAACGTCAGAAAATAATAGCAATAAATGAAAGAAACAATAAAAATCTAGTCCGAATTTCATTAATGGCAAATATCCCTGGTAGAAATCTTATCGTGGCGGCCACATTCGCTATAACGGCCTTTATAGGCAAACTAGATAGTACAAGAGTGTACAAAACTCGATAAATCCACACAGATCTATATAGTTTTCTCAATAATAATATGTACGTATAAAATCTGTGAGGTTATATATTATTTATTGAACAGAAGTTTTATTGTAAAAATTAATGTTAAATAAAGTTTAACATGCAAGTTTTCAATTATAATAATAAGATCTACAGTTATATCCATACTATTTACATATAAAAGTAGTCAGAAAGCATATCTAACCTAAGAAATGAAAATTTAGAAACAATGTTCCTTGCATATGAAAAACAGTGATCACAAAATAATGTTATTGATTGATGTAGTTGTTTCTTGAAAAGTAATGTATAAATAATAATAATATCATATGTACAAATATGTACTTTATGACATGCTTTATTTAAAAACTAGAATTTTAATTTCAGAACTACAAATAATTTTGTATCCATCTGCGAGTTTTTATAATACATAAACTGCTCATCCGTGACAACATGTTCAAAGACAAACACATTAGTCGAACACATGTAGACGATAATTTTCTTTATAAGTAACAAATTACTATGTATTAACTGGCCATAGATGTCAAATGAAAGTGTTTGATTATAAATTAATCACAGTAGGAAATACAAAAATAGAACATATATATATATATATATATATATATATATATATATATATATATATAATAACTCAAATACATTATTTCTTTATAAAAATAGAAAATTAATCAGTTGATAATGAATGTGTGTGAAAATAGTTTTCCTTACATAAACCATACAGGTTTGGAAACTAAGCCTGTGTTTAGGATGGAACATAGTCAAATGTAAGGAAAATAATTTTACATAAACAAAATAAATATATGCACTAATACTTCATATACTTAGTTATTTGGATATTCAGATTATTTTCTTATTTTGATTGTTTAATATATATGTGTAACATAATATTGTTATTGAGTTCTTAAATACAAAAACTCGATATATCTAAAATTAGATAACCTTACACTTTAGAGGTTACTTTATGAGGTTATTTACAATTATTTACATTGGTAATAGGTGAACAATAACAAGTAAATACCTTTAAATCAAAATAATACATAATAAGCATAATAGATTATGCTTCTGTTTCTTAAAACATAACCTTTAAGTGGTTGTTATTGTCATAATTTTGCTTATCTAGTTTTATCGGGGCAAATAATATGGGAAACTAGAAGGGTCGACCGTTACACGCCTTTATAGTAACTATCTAGTTTGCCTACATAGATCTACACAGTGCGAGATTATTCTACATAGATCTATAAAGTGGACGGGATAAATTTCTACCAGGGATGTTACCATATTTAGATGAACAGTATGCTCACAAACTAATTCTGAAGACCACATCACACAGATTTCGGACAGAGAGACGCATGTAAATGACAGAAAGAAAAGAACAGAATTCCCGCATTACTCAATTAATAAATACGGCTTATTTCTTTCAGAAAAATTTAGCTGCTAGTAGTATGTATACACGGTCCACTAGCGGGATAAAATATTACTACATAAACATAATTAATATTAGTTTCAATAATTGTACTATTTTAATTTTTGTAAGTAAATTATGAAAATTACAAAAAATTATTAATGTAATTAGGAAAAATTTTAATTTTTATAATAGTGTATGTTTCTCTTAATTGTATATTTGCTTCCTCAAAGAGAAAGCTTTGTGATAGTAAAAAAAAGTTTTTTTAAAAATACACTTTTTTTTAGAAAATGTCCATATGGATGTGTGTGTGCATGTGTGTGTGCATGTGCGTGTGCGTGTGCGTGTGCGTGTGCGTGTGCGTGTGTGTGTGTGCGTGTACGTATGCGTGTGTGTATGCGTAGGCGTGTGTATGCGTAGGCGTGTGTGTGTGTGTGTGTAGATATGTATACATCCATATCTCGAGTAATCCACTATAACACTTAATGTTTCAGGGCTCATTTTATTTTTTTTTCTAAATGAAGGGGACACACTAATAGTTCTTTTAGTTTACCGGATTTATTCTTGTTTTTTAGCGGTTTTTCAATTTTTAAATTTTAGTTTCTCAGATTTTTTAGTACGTTAATGAAAATGTATTTGAAAGAGCATAAAATTACCTATCTTTTACTACCCAAAACTTTGCATAAGGTGTTTCGTTTCTTTTGTTACACACGGAAACCTAATTTTTTGTTTAATCGGTGATTACTCTGAAATATAGGTTAAAAGTTTTTGAAAAAAATTAAGGCAATTAGGACAATGAACACAGATTATTCTGTAAAATTCTTGAGACATTTCATTTTTCTATGATTAAGAAAAAAATCATTTAGTAAAAAAAAATCGATTTTCTACAGCAAACGATGCCTTAAGTAAAACGGCATTATTTCGTCTCAAAATTTCTTAAAAGTTAGCTTTTTACTATCTCTCGGCTAAGTTCGTTGCTCAGATGATGTTCTTTTATATTTCACGATATTTGAGATTATAATTTTTACAAAATTTTTTGATTGCTTATTCCTCGGATATTATACGGTCATTTTTTACCAATGAACGCATATTTTATTCATTTTATAATCAAGAATTTAAATCAAAAAGAATTTTTAAGATTCATCAAATCATTTTAGTTTTATAACGTTTTATCATTTTAACGTATTTTTATATTTACTTTTTCAAAAAATTTTTGATTGTAGGTTTCTTGCGTATTACGCTGTATTGTTTGACAAAACAAAGCTTATTTATAGATTTATATGAATATTTGAAATCAAGACATTTTTTTAAGTTTATCGATTCGTGTTTGTTTTATAACTATTTTCATTTTTATGATAATCATTTTTTTTTTCGAAAAATTTTTAATAGCTATTTTCTTGAGTATTGTGCGGTAATTTTTAGCCGATCTAGGATCATTGTTTATGTTTTTTGATGAAGATTTAAAATGAAGAACAGTTTTTAAGTTATATTGATTAATTATTTATAAAAAAATTTCAAAAAATTTTTAACTGCCTTTTCCTTGAGTGATTTTTGACCAGTCAAAGCTCTATTTTTATTTTTTGATGAAGATTTGAATTAAAAAAAATTAAGATCGATCGATTTGTTTTTGTTTAATAACGTTTTTTAATTTTTATGATATTTTTGTAATTAATGAAGCCATTGTTCATAAATTCGTACAAAATTACGACAAAAATTTATTTTTAAAAGCAGAATGCATTTAATATAATCAGAAATAAAATTTTTTCAACAATTATAGTGTTGCAAATTTATTATTCTCAATTGGAAAAAAATGTGACTTGATATGCAAAACTTTTTAATTTGCTTTTTAAATGCTATACTTTTACATAGGATTATTTATAGTTGAAAAGTTTTGATTTATAAGTTAACTACTGCGTAAAAATATGATTATAACTTAATTTTTTGCCGATATAAAACGTACTTTGTAGCGAAAAAGGGTTACAAAAATACAGGATTTTAACTTTGCAGTATACTCATATCTTGACGTTGTGATTTACAACTTGTACATCATAAATTTTGAAGCAGACTAAAATATCAAAAATAAATTTATTTATTTTATACGATTGTTATTCATTTACAGTGAATTAAAAGTATAGTAAATTTTATATCAACTTTCCTATAAATACGATAAACATCATTAATTTTTGGTCTATATATAAATTAAGTTGCAGATTAATTACTCGTATATGATATTTGTGGTTTTATCCACAATTTAAATTTAGTTGGTATTGGTGTCAATATAAATGTAGTTCCTGTGTCATCGCTTTATCTCAATCTATATGTATACGACAGAGAAAAGTAAATTAATAGCATACTTTACTGTTCTTTCGGCTTTTTACTATATCTACCAATGTAATTGATATCTACACTTTGCATCTTCTTGTCTATCAATATGTTTGTTATGGCTTTAGTTATTCACGCCTGCGCAGTACTATATCATCTTAAACATTCTGGTTCCACGAGTGCTTGTTGTCATTATGAGTAGGTTTGTTTTATTTATATTATATTGTTGTGCAATCAAGCTCATGCGACAAATCTCTATGGACTTCATTTTCGTTTGGAAAAAAGTATCCTACGCAGGTAATCAGATCGAGAGGAGATCTTTAATTAAAAAGTTAACAATAACACACTCCTAAGAATATTGATAAAATAAAGTAAAAGTTTTTAAAAAGAATAATGTTGAAAAAAAGTAATTGTTGATTGGATAATGAAAATTTTTCATTGATGCAAGATAGATTTATTAGGTAGTCATCTTATCTAAAATTAATTAAAGAGATATAAGTTACGAAAACATATTTTTTAAATTATTCTCTTAAGTTGTTAGAGTGAGCAGTAACTCTAAAAGGGGGCGTATTTAGACCTATTTGATTAGAGTGAAAAGTCGACTGTTATGGAGTCAATTTGAATTCTAATTAAGTGAATTTTCAGTCTAATCAAATTCTAATCAAATCCTCGCTTCGCTCGGGCAGTACCCCCCCCCCCCCCCCTCCCGCGGGAATGATCTACGACTTTAGTCCCTTGTTGCATAATGTACTATTTTTTGACTGTACATGGAAAATTTATAGAATATTGAAACTGACTCGTATTTCTTCTCGAATGTTTAAATTAAAAAAAAAAGTATATTTAGGAAAGCAATAGCGTATTAAAGCTTCTGTTACTTATATATATCTTCGTTACAAGGTCAAATAATACCGGAGATGCTATGTACTTGCCACTCTATCTATGTCAATTTTGAAGATATGAAAATTCCCAAAGTGTACAAAGCAAGTATGCTTTTATGTATAAGAATGTGCAGTAAGCTGAGAATGAGTGGATGTCCCATTTTCTTTTTACTTTTTGTGTTTAAGTACAACCAAACTGTGCTTAATTTTTGTAAAAATAACGCAGCCTTTGATTACGAATGCGGTATCGTCTCTGTGCAAATGTATCAAGAAGTGTAAACGTAAGGAGAATATTCGATGCAGAGGAATATTTAAGCGAATAAAGTGCCTTCCTTTCACAGTACATCCCTTTGAATACATGGATTTAGTGCACCGAAACACAAATTTAACTTTGCGTTTATTTCACTCTTCTGTTATAGTTATTTTTATTTGATAAAATTTTTATCTTCTAAATTAACATAAAAAATGTGCTAGACTTGGCTCATATAATTATACCTATTATAGTTAGATAGATAGATAGAACTTTATTTTTGTGCAATTACAAAAAAGATAAAATTACATATTTACATAGTAATACATTTTATAAAGTACATTGTCATATTATTACCAGGTACCTCGTCATTATTAGCAGGTACTTCATCATATAGCTATTATCGCATCACATCTCGCCAAACGAAATAAAATCAATATTGCTCATAAACAGTCAATAGGGAAGAGATATGGTGTCTCAAATACACTGAAATTCTTTATTATACTTTAGAATAGTGTTAACGTAGGGTACTTGTGCGTATTAGTGTGCCATGAAGCAATTTTTTGCATTTAATAATTGATTGCTGAATCTATATAGCTTTAATCTTTGTTATTGAAGTTTACATAGGTACTCTAACGTTTCGTGTTTAAGATGGAATTTGTTTTAATTGAATATATTAAGCATTCATACAGATATACTAGAAATAAAAAAAATGGTTTTGGTCCATATTAGTGTGCTTCTTCAATGGGCTGTAACGTATTACTGTGCCCAATCTACCCGTATTAGTGTGTGTGTCCACAATTCTGTGCCCTACATTAGTGTGCCTGCTCAAAAAACTGTGCCCCCGATTAGTGTGTTCATGAAATCTCATTTTAATTATTTCTATAATTACTGCTAAATATTAATATTAATGGAATCTATTTTTTGTTTAAGTATAAGATAACTTAAAACAAGCATAATTAAATAATTTTATTATTATTATTTTTTATTTATATATTATTTTGATATATTATAATAAGTAATTGTAATTAGGTAGTTTTTAATTAATAATTAATAAATATAAATAAAGTTTCAAAATATTTGAAATTAATAAATGTGATAGACACAGAGATATTATGAACAAAACTAAGTATTTGACACAGAATTCATAATCTATAAATTATATAAATTCATGCAAACTGATACAATGATAATGATTTATTTTGCACTATTCCATAACAATAGCTTTGGAAAAAATAAAGTTTGCGAAAACTTCTTCCCGAATTATTTTATGATACAATAAATATTTTGTTTGTCATAAATCACGTCCGAATAATTAAATTAAGTTTTGAAAAGTCAAGCAATCCTTCGCATTTTAGACAAGAAAACAAAGTAAAACCACCAAATCGATATTCATATGTTTAAAAAAATTATAACTCTATTAAACATATTTTAAACTTTCACGTAACTCTTGTAAACTCTAACTTAATAGTTTATCTTAGTTTTGAAATAGTTTTACTGATTCATTTATGATTTAATCGCTGCAAATTACATTTAAAAAAAGGCACACAAATATGGACTGGCTCATAAATATGGACAAGTACCCTATACACAATACGCCTATTTAGTGAAGATTGAACATTTATACAATATTTATAAATATTAATTGAAAGTTTATTACTTTGAACAGCGTTTAAACTGTTGACTCCTTGTGATTAGTACATAAATTTAAGATTGATAGTTTTAATTATTGTGGATTTAGATCACTCATATAAAAAAATCTTTTAAACATTTATTTTATTTATTGATAGACTTTTGTATTTCTCGACACATTGTAATTGGATTGTATTATGATTGATAATCTATATATTGTTTATCATGGTGCGCGGCCTTGTTTGGGAGCGCTCTGAGTTCTAATTAGAAATTATATATTTTTAAAAAATTATTTTTTGGTAACACAAGCACGATTTTCGCGTTTTTCTGTACCTTTAAGCGGGCCTAAAGGACAATTTTTTAGATCGGCGGGCGCAAAAGTAAATAAGCGGGCGCAAAAGTTACTTTTGCGCCCGCTAAAATTTTTCGGAAAATTGTTATTATATATATACACACATACATATTTAGCCCTGCTTAATATGCTAGAAAAACGCAAAAATCAATACATGCGGTACAAAAAATATGGTGTGCACCAAGGGCAAAGTGGACTTTTTGACACTTTGCGCCCTAGGTACACAATATACTATTTTATATGAATGATTTAAATCCACAATAATTAAAACTATCCACCTTGAATTTATGTACTAATCACAAGGAGTTAACAGTTTAGACGCTGTTGAAAGTAATAAACTTTCAATTAATATTAATCAATTGTATAAATGTTCAATCTTCACGAAATAGGCGTATTGGGTATATGTTAACAGTATTCTAAAGTATAATAAAGAATTTCAGTGTATTTGAGACACCATATCTCTTCCCTATTGACTGTTTATGAGCAATATTGATTTTATTTCATTTGGCGAGCTATGATGCGATGATAGCTATATGATGAAGTACCTGCTAATAATGACGAGGTACTTGGTAATAATATGACAATGTACTTTATAAAATGTATTACTACGTAAATATGTAATTTTATCTTTTTTGTAATTGCACAAAAATAAAGATCTATCTATCTAACTATAGTAGGTATAAAAATTTTATCAAATAAAAATAACTATAACAGAAGAGTGAAATAAACGCAAAGTTAAATTTGTGTTTCGGTGCACTAAATCCATGTATTCAAAGGGATGTACTATGAAAGGAAGGCACTTTAATCGCTTAAATATTCGTCTGCATCGAATATTCTCCTTATGTTTACTCTCCTTGATACATTTGCACACAGACAGCGTTATTTTTACAAAAATTAAGCACTGTTTGATTGTACATAAACACAAAAAGTAAAAAGAAAATGGAACATTCACTAATTCTCAACTTACTGCACATTCTTATACATAAAAGCATACTTTCTTTGTACACTTTTAGAATTTTCATATCTTCAAAATTGACATAGATAGAGTGGCAAGTACATAGCATCTCCGGTATTCTTTGACCTTGTAACGAAGAGATATAAGTAAAAGAAGCTTTAATACGCTATTCCTTTCCTAAATATTCTTTTTTTTAATTTAAACATTCGAAAAGAAATGCGAGACGGTTTCAATATTCTATAAATTTTCCATGTATAGTCAAGAAAATAGTACATTATGCAACAAAGGACTAAAGTCGTAGATCATTCCCGCGGCGGGGGGGGGGGGGGTTACTGTCCGAGCGGCGAGGATTTGATTAGAATTTGATTAGACTGAAAATTCACTCTAATTAGAATTCAAATTGACTCCATAACAGTCGACTTTTCACTCTAATCAAATAGATCTAAATACGCCCCCTTTTAGAGTTACTGCTCACTCTAACAACTTAAGAGAATAATTTAAAAAATATGTTTTCATAACTTATATCTCTTTAATTCATTTTAGATAAGATGACTACCTAATAAATCTTTCTTGAAAAAAGTTTCATTATCCAATCAACAATAACTTTTTTCAACATTACTCTTTTTAAAAACTTTTACTTTATTTTTTCAATTTTCTTAGGGGAGTGTTATGGTTAACTTTTTAATTAAAGATCTCCTCTCGTTCTGACTACATGCGTAGGATACTTTTTTCCAAACGAAAATCAAGTCCATAGAGATTTTTCGCATGAGCTTGATTGTACAACAATATAGTATAAATAAAACAAACCTACTCATATTTACAAGCTCTCGTGCAACCAGAATGTGTAAGATGATATGGCACTGCGCAGGCGGGAATAACTGAAGCCATAACAAACATATTGATAGGCAAGAATATACAAAGTGTAGAGATCAATTACATTGGTAGATATAGTAAAAAGCCGAAAGAACAGTAAAGTATGCTATTAATTTACTTTTCTCTGTCATATACATATAGATTGAGATAAAGCGATGGCACATGAACTACATTTATATTGACACCAATACCAACTAAATTTAAATTGTGGATAAAACCACAAATATCATATACGAGTAATGAATCTCCAACTTAATTTATATGTAGACCAAAAATTAATGCTGTTTATCGTATTTATAGGAAAATTGATATACAATTTATTATACTTTTAGTTTATTGTAAATAAATAATAATCGTATAAAATAAATAAATTTATTTTTGATATTTTAGTCTGCTTCAAAATTTATGATGTACAAGTTGTAAATCACAACGTCAAGATATGAGTATACTGCAAAGTTCAAATCCTGTATTTTTGTAGCCCTTTTTCGCTACAAAGTTCGTTTTATATGGGCAAAAAATTAAGTTATAATCATATTTTAGGCAGTAGTTAACTTATAAATCAAAACTTTTCAACTATAAATAATCCTATGTCAAAGTAAAGCATTTAAAAAGTAAATTAAAAAGTTTTGCATATCACGTTACATTTTTTTCCAATTGACAATAATAAATTTTGCAACACTATAATTGTTGAAAAAATTTTATTTCTGATTATAGTAAATGCATTCTGCTTTTATAAATAAATTTTTGTCGTAATTTTGTACGTATTGATGAACAATGTATCCATTAATTACAAAAATATCATAAAAATTAAAAAACGGTATAAAATAAAGACAAATCTATCAATCATTTTTTTTTTAATTCAAATCTTCATCAAAAAATAAAAATAGAGCTTTGACTGGCCAAAAATCACTCAAGGAAAACTCTATTAAAAATTTTTTGAAAAAAGAAAGAATACCATCAAAATGAAAAAAACGTTATAAATAATGATAAATAAATCTTCAACAAAAAACATAAACAATGATCCTAGAATGACCAAAAATTACCGCACAATACTCAAGAAAATAGCTATTAAATTTAAAAAAAAAATGATTATCATAAAAATGAATAATGTTATAAAACAAAAACGAATCAATAAAGTTAAAAAATTTTACTTGATTTAAAATATTCATAAAACTCTTCAATTATCTCAGTTCTCCGGTGTTCCTTAGTAGATTAAGAACACCGGACAACTAATGTTTTTAACTTTTATGAAGAATTAAATTAGAATAATGTAAAATTCAATGCAGAAATCTGTAATCGGCTTCGACCTTCCCTTAACGAGAGTCCAGTGTATGTCAGTAAAATAGGCAAATTATTCGAAGAATTCGATATCGAAGAGAAATAAATTAAACCAAATATAATTAGTGGAAAATTTTGCTATTTGATCATGTAAGAGAAATGTCATTACATAGCTGTTGTGTTATACAGTTTCTTAAGTTGTAAATCCACTGAATTTTATCAAAAAATCGAAAACATTTTTATTACATATTTTTTATGTTTATAGTTTTATGAACAATTTGAGACCTACTGGATGTCAAAAGTCTTTGTTGTACCAAAGTTATAATCAGTTGAGTGAAACAATTTACATGACCATGGATATTTTTGAAATTTCCAGAGAATATCACTTAAAGTATTGGGAAAAGAAATTAATATTTTTTTTATGTTAAATGTTTTATTCGTCAATTATAAGTTTTGAAACATCTAATTTTTTATATTTATTTGAGTTAAAGAAAGGTTTCATTTATTACAGACCATTAATTGAGTTTAAACAATTTAAAAAAATTAACTTTTGTTCATTTTAAGTTGAAAAATATTCTGGAATTTTTTTAAATAGAATTCTTCAAACTTTTTGAATCACCCTTGTTTTTATTACAAAAATATGTATTTTCTCCAATAACTAGTAAAAGAAATTTAGTGAAATACGCAAAATTTTTGTACTACCTTCTTTAATTATGACAAAACAAATTACCGAAGTTTTAATATAATTGGACGAATGGGAGAGATTTTTTAAAAATCACGTGGAGTTCCCCATTAGCACCCTGGCCTCAAAATTGCTGCATCTAGGATTTTGATAATATATTGAAAAATCTTTTATGAATAAACATTCTTATACGCAAATGTTACGGTGAAAATGTTGGCGTTGGCCAACGCAACATTGACTTTACGCAGGCGTAAAGATTTTTTTTAAACTAAGGTTTTTCCTCGCTTACGGGTTGAAAAACATTCGCCTTAGACCGAATTTACAGACATAAAGAAACGTGAAAATCCTGCTTGTGCTACAAAAAAATATTTTGCACTCTACAATCATTCATAATAAAGTCCTGTAAGTGGTTCTTAAATAAAGTCGTTTATTTATCCATAAAGAATAGGTAAAATTAGGCATTAATTTCAGGGCTTAAAATCTCCTCATTATCACACGATAACCCAACATTCAACTACACAAGCAAGTCCGCCTTCCAAGTTACAAATTTCGCTTGCTTAATTATCCCGTCGTAGTACAAGCGCTCGAAACGATATAGTATAATAGAAATGACGAGTATAGTGCAGGCGACAGAAGAGGAGCAAGACGCTGCAGCTCGCGTCGTAAATAAGCCGATTTAATCTCCGGGCCACGCTGCGCGCCACGGCTCGTATCACTCACCATAACGCGTCCTCTCGTTATTGTGTTCACACACGCCCGCGCGCCCGCGATGCATGCATGCACTCGTGCTCCACGTATGCTCATATGCCTGCAACGTTTTCGACGTTTTAATACTGGCGCGTCGTCCTGAAAGGACTACGAATAGCGCACGAGTGCAGGATATATACTTTTACTGCGCGATCGTCTTGGAAGCGGGAAAATTGGCTTTTCGCGCCTTTTACAGAACTTGACGAGCCGCAGAAGGGCCAATTTCGCACAAGCCGCTTTCATGGGCTTTCTACTTAAGGTTCTGCGCCACTGCTCGTGGTACTACTACCTGCGTATCAGCTAACTTGCTACTCCTCCTCCAGCAGGAAAGTAGGTATATTATATATACAAGCGAGGGCTTTCGAGGCAAGGTGCTGCTGTTACACGGGGATGTTTCGCATATTCTTCTCGTCTCGTAAATCTGGTTTTCTCCTTTTTACACGAGTGCGAAATAGTTAATCCTAATGGCCTGCCATAAAGTCTAGGTCACCTTTTCGGCTTACTTACTCTTACTTACTGTGCTTTGTGCGAGACTTTTCTTTATTTGTTTGTAATGGTTTATTGCTGTTGTAAACTACGATAAAACGCAATTGACGCAGAAATCTGAAAATAAAGAAACGATATTGATGCCGAAATTATGTTTCATTCTTTGAACGTAATGAGTGGTGAAATTGTTATTCGTAAAAAATACGCAGAAATGTAACGCCTCAATGCATGTTCCTATAATGTTTTTATTGAACTTCTTTTTACTATCATAAAGCTTCTCTTCCTCTATGAAGAAGCAAGATATAAATAAAACTTTATTTCACGAAATTCGAATGCCTACATTTAATTAATTTAGTTAATTACTTAAACACGTTATAATGTTACCGTGTATAATGTATTAAACATGTTGTAATATTACCATGTTTGTACTTCTTATGGTAGATAATTCCTTCTTCCATGTAGCCTGTAATTTTTTTCATGTAGTGAATTGCTTTTTAAATTGTTAGGGAACAACCTAGCAAAAATTCTTGGTCCTGTAAGAGTTAAAAAGATTACTTAAAATAATTATCTTTTATAAAACTTTTAGTGATATTTATCTTTTACGCAGAAGATAATTAAGAAATGTTATTCGTTCCACAAGTCCACGGCTATACATCATAATTACATTAAGTTGACTTGAAGCGAGCTGAGAGATCTAATGAGAATCTCGCAGTTCATATCTGTATAATACTACAATCGTACTCACGCTACACTAAATTCGTTAAGCGCTTAATGCTCAATTGATGTTCAGATTCTCAATATTAGTTTTTATGGCTGTTAATATAATATGAATTTATCAAATTATTATATTCAATTATGTGCGCATAAACGTTCCGGAATTTTACATGCTATGTTATTAAGTTTATTTGATATAGTAATTTTGTGTGCTTTAGTGTGAACAAAAATTTTTGACAGGTAAATGTGAAATGAAGTTTAAGTAACTATTATCTTAATAAACTGACAAAAGATAATTAACAACAGTTTTTTACACGTCATAGAACTGTTTTCCACAGATAAGGATGTATGTGTAATGTTGCATGTGATTTCGTATTTTTAATCTACTATTAACTAAAATGAAACTAAAACTCTAAAAAAAACTAAAAAACTAACTTATACAATTCGACTAATAATATAATTATGTTACCAAGTTCGTTATTTAATACTGGATATTGAAGAACGATTCATAAAGTTTATTTTCTATTGAGTAACACATTCATAAAATGTGTATAAACAAATTGATGCGTTGGGGGTTTGGCAATACCTTCCAATAAGTCCATTTTCCATAAGGGTGATAGTCGACTAGCCGATCAGTCAACTATCGTCCTTAGAAAATGGACTTAACAGGTTTTGCACCACAACGCCTCAATTAATTAAATTTCCAAGATACATAGATGTTTAGCAATAAACTAGAAAAACACTTTTTTATACATTCTCACGTGTTAATATTAAGTTTAGATTTTTCAAATTCGGGCATAGAGTGCCATTGGCAATATAATTACTGAAAATTAATGAATTTTACATTTCTTTTCTTTAAATATAAAAATAAATCAGATGTTCTATTGTGTACGCTAAACCGACGTGTACTACTCTCTCCTATTTGTTTCCCTTTGTGTAATTCAATGCTATAGATTATTTGATCAAGTTTCCCTACATAACTAAAATATATTAATAAAATTAATCAATTAGACTAAAAATTTTTGTTCTTTCAACTATTTAATTAAAATCGCGTCGTTGGCAATCTATTCTAGGTGCAATCACCGCGTCTTATTTTTCTCATCTAATAAGAAGATTTAATCCGCGCTAGCGGGAAAGACAATAAATAGACGTCGAACGCCAGTGCTGCAATGTGCATACCAATGTACGACAGACTGTACAAGTCGTCGAGAGAAAGAGAGACATATATATATATATATATATATATATATATATATAGGGTAGAATCGATTTGCGCTGTCATTGCCGCCGGTACACGTTCCAATGCAAATTCGCTTCAACATTCGTATCTCGAAGAATCAATGAATTTACGGTGTAGGGAGTTTTTTTATACATGTCTTATTTAATTAAAATCAATAATTTCGGGTAAAATTAACTGTATTACTCTTTCAAAGAGACATTTTTGGAAGGAAGAAAATTTTCGAATTAGAGGTTCTAATGAATTTTGATGTTTTGAGGTGCTTGAGACAGTAAAATACGTTTTCAAAAAGTGTCTTTCTGTATGTATGAGTGCGTACATACGTGCGTACTTTGCGTGTGAATGAAGATAAATGGACAATTATGTTAAAACACATCAGGGGCCGTTTATTACTTACGTAAGCCCTTTGGGGGGGGGGGGGGGGGACTCTAAAATATCTTACGATTTCTTACCAAAGGGGAGGTGTTCGGGACGAGAATAAACTAAGGATTTTGTTGGAACTAATTTATACACCATTTATGATACAGTCTGTTATTTATTAAATACAATATTAGCCTTATTAGTATAACGCGCTTTGTAACTACCGACCTGTATAAAGGCCAGAGTGGATCTGGTCTCTGCGTCATTCTTTTTCGAGTTAGAATGAGCCGCTATACGCGCCGCCGAAAGTCGCCGCTGACGACCGCCGAAAACATACATAAGAAACTTGAGAATGTCATCGCATTTGAACTATACAGAAAGTTTTAGAGATCTTTTGCATAGGAACTTTTATTACACAGTTACATTTTATTACTACTAATGGATTCTATCCGTAACAGGAGGGATACAGTAATTTCTTACGTAAAAAATATATTATTATTTACATAATATTAGAACTCAATATTGTAGAGAATATTGTTACTACTCGTGCATTCTACGAATGCGTATAAAGCATCGTCGAAATTGCGAAAGATGATCTATCGGCCGAATTCGTCAGATATCCAACCATCAATCGACTTCGGCCGAGTAATAAGATATTGCTCATTTGCTTCGCTTTTGATAAGCAGTCGGCCCGGACTTGCTGTATTTTGTAATAGGTAAAAATGAAAAATAGAAAAAATTATTTTGTTACAAAACATACTATTTAATCTTCTTTACTCTTAAAGTAAAGAATTACAAGCGAGAAATTATTAGTTAAAAGAATATTTCTCTGCGCGATTACTGAATTAGCTCGTTCTTCATGCGTGAACTAACTTAGACCGTTTTTTAAGTTATTTTTCGAAAACTGAGATAGCCTCTTCGTCAAAGCAATTTCTGAGATAACCTCTTTTTCCACTCAACCGTCAATATTATAATCTATGAGATACACCCAGCACGCATTGATTTTTCCGGAACGGATTTTAATTTAATGTATAAAATATATCTACATATATATATGCGTTATACATACATATACTTTAAACGTTAAATTCAAACACGATTGCGAAGAATAAATTCGTGTAGTGTATACATTTTAACGACTGTACTATATTTATGATAAAAACTATTAAGAATTTTTATATGAAAATAAATAAAGCGACCCTGAAACGGAAATTTGATTCTGATGCGTATTTTTTGAGAAAAACAAATTTTTTTAATGTATTTATTAGCGCGTAAAGTAGGTCTGATGCATCTCCTCAAGAGGAAGTGAAAGGGTACGTTTCAAACGTGTTTTCTGAATTCAGATAGTAACAGAATCTTTTGAAAATTGAACCAGATAATGTTTAAATAAATGCAAAGGGCATAGTATATATGCCGTTTTATCAAACAATAATTTGTTTGCAGCAGGGAAACTGTTTTGAAAATTTTTTGTGGAAGCAATGCGTATGGGTGTTGCTGAAATTAAAAAATAACAAAGCGTCTAATTATCTTTAGTATAAAAACAACTTTATAAAAAGATGCTTTTTTAAAAGTTTTGTTACAAACTACTTTTTGGAAATAACTCAATTTTATAATTAATTTAAGTTTTAACTGGTCATGATTTATAAAATCTTACGTAAGACGGGTGGGAGGGGGTTAAGTAAGACGGAAAATCGCCTTACGTAAGTAATGAACGGCTCCTCGTGAAAAATTTTGTTGAAAAATCTTAAAGTACCTGTTTTATTTTCGATCCATGTCTTTCAAAACTACATATTCTAAAGATATATTGAAGGTTAAATATAAATTTGAAGAATGTATACAGTTTTTTTAAAAAAATACCTATTTTAGTGAGTCGAAATTAATTTCGTTTGCTTTTTTTATTGAAGATGTATGAAAGGTACACTTGACGTGAGAAATTTCTGGTCGAATGCGTTTTAATTTTTTTGAAATACTGCAATTCCATTGGGTCTCATTGGATCGAACGCACGTTTTTGCTAAGCTCATTGGAGGATTTCAAACACATTCGGCCAGAAATTACCCACGTCAAGTGTACACCCGACCCTGAAAACAACTTTTCGAATGTGCCATGGAGGAAGCTGGTGACACCTGGCTCTGGCTAACCTTACGAGGTTCACGTTTCGAAGGGAGTTGCATTTCTGAACCCCATGAACCATAGAGCCGTAGTCTCAGCGTTGGACCTCGCGAGATTCAGACAGTCCAAACGCTACGTTCAGGTCGTTGACTATACTATTTCTCTAATACGTTCGCGGCGTTGATAACCTATTGATGGGTTAACAAATGCAACTCACTTCGAAACGTGAACATCGTTCGGTTATCCAGCGCCAGGTCTCACTAGCTTCCTACACGGCACATTCGAAAAATTGTTTTCAGGATCAGGTGTACGTATACGTTCATAAAACACGCGTGATTTATATTATATCTAATCGAGTCGCATCGATTCAATTAAAGGATTCTCTGACTTAATGATTCAGGACCTCCGGTTGAGAAAGCATCCTGCTAAAGTAGTTTTATCTTAGCAATTAATACATATATCTGCTTGTTTCTCCATTTAACAGTTTCCTTTTTATTTGGTGAAATTGTTTGATTTTAAATTTATTTTTCATTTTCTATAATTGTAAATATAAATTTTATATTCGAACAGAGTGAGAATAGAATAAAAAATATTACTAAAATATGTGTCTTTCAAACAATTATTTACATAAATATTTTATTGTCGATCATATCCATAAAAATATGAATAATTTAAAAACCCCTCATCTTGCGGAATGCTGTAAAAATCTCGATAAAATGAATTCCACTGCAGTCCGTAATCTTCTTTCCAGAAAAGAGAAACTTTACGACCCCAACGGAAAGTGTGTACATAATGTCCAAGAATTGACGAG
This sequence comes from Gastracanthus pulcherrimus, assembly GCA_949152435.1. Lineage (NCBI taxonomy): Eukaryota > Metazoa > Arthropoda > Insecta > Hymenoptera > Pteromalidae > Gastracanthus > Gastracanthus pulcherrimus. The sequence continues at coordinate 195,733,793 of OX424572.1, forward strand.
ATTCCATGCATTCAAGCCAAAATGATGTACCCAAAAAAGAAACGAGACGAAAAGAGTGGAGTGGAAACCTCCTCTGCAAGTTCCAAAAGTGGACGATAAGAAAGGTTCAGCGGCATTTCTGCGCGAGACGCGTCCCACGCGCGCGGCGTGACGCCGAAAATAAAGACCTTTCGCGTGCGCGCAGATTTTTGGCAGACGGGCTAAACGACGATTAAATGCGCGGGCCGCGTACGTGCGGCGAGTCTCCAAGAGACGAGACGATATTTACGAGCGAGGATTTATGAGACTCGGTATATAACACTCACATAGACGGAAACAAGGTTGTTCCTTATGCTGTACATCTATGCGCTGCAACTTCCGTCACGGTTGAACAATTTATTTATGAAAAATCGGGTTGTTAGTGGTATAACAATTAAGGTTGCTATAATTTATGCATTAGAGTTTTTCATTAATACATGTCGAAAGAAGTCAATAACCATCCAAAGAACCGAGTTCATTCATCATGTTACCAATAGAATTGTGCATGACGCAAAGTTCCTCCAATATATATGGTATTGACAATGGTAATCTATTGTGATGTGTAGGATAAAGATTTTAAGGTTTTTTTATTGATAAATAAAACTATTATTAGTATTGCCAAGTATTCATAGTAAATATTTTATCAAAATGATTGCTTTTAAAATAAAGAATTTTTATGAATTCATAAAAAAAGATTTTATTTTAGGGTAAGGAGGTTCATGCGCTATGTGCTAATCAAATGAGTAACCATTCAGGAATAAAGAATATTAATTTGAGCTGATAAAATAAATCAACGAAATGAGAAGGTATGCATTTTTACGAAAATTTGTCTTTTTAAAGATTATACAACAGTTATGAACCGATTTTTGTATTTTAAAGCTGATATAATATTGTTTATTTTCGAATTTCTAAAATATTCGCCGTTTAAACTTTTCAATTACCTGTATTTCATTTATTACACTTTTATTTAAATGAAGTTACAATTATAGGTTATGTTATTATATGAATGATTAAATAATTATAACAAAACGGACAAATATAGTTAAAATTTTGTAAAAGGTGAGTCTCTTAAAAATTTAAAAATGAGCAAAATAAAGTCTGAAATATAAAAATCGGTACATGATTATAGATTAATCTTATAAAAAACAATCTTTATATGTATGGCAAAATTTTTCATAATAACTTATTTTATCTAAATATGATGCTAAATGAGCATACCTAACACGCATGTTATATCCGAAATTTAATTACTCCTAGTAATGGCCCATTTGACTAGCGCGTAGCGCTTGAACATCCTTAAAGGTGTCTTGTCCCCCTTTAAATAACAATTTCAACAATGAGAAAAGTAAAATGTTGAATTTTTTACTGGTGATAAAAACAGAATTTTTTCACTTATACTCCATTATCGAATTGGACCCTCTTTCTTAAAATTTTTCCTTCATTTTCCTGAATCAATTTTTTTAACTTTTCATATTTTGACAGATTTTTTAGAGTTAGTTTTCTATCATGAAAGTTTAAGTAATATTTGCATGAATTTCTGCTGCAATCATCTGGTTTCTACCCACACTACAAAAGCATAAAAACGAGCACAAATATAGCTCGACTTCCATACTTGAGGAACTGTGACGTCAAGAAAATAAGTACGAACTCTGTCATAACGCAGTTGTATGAGACCACGCCATTCTGGTATGAGTATTTTACCAACAAAGATTACTACTCGAAATCGATTTTGGGCAGGCGTAGTAACGGTGGTTGCACTATGCAGCTACGGCGTGGAAGAGTAAATATTTAACTCAAGCTGTATATTAACGTGAGCGTCATACCTTTGTAGTATCGATAGGAGATCGCTGTAAGAGCAGAAATTTATACAATAAGCTCATTAAAACTTCATGTCTCATGAGCATGACAAGTTACTACACAATTATAGCTCACTTTTTATTAAAGATAAAGCTTTGTAACGATGAGAATTTTTGGATCAGAAATTTTGATAAATTCGGATGTTATGAGGTTTCTGAGTCAGAAAAATTAATTATAAAAATACTTATATTTAGGCAAAACCCAAACTCACTAGTCCTTCATTGAGCAATAATGGACCTATGTGCACATTTCAGACGTTAAAAACGACACCCTATACAAAATTATTGGAATGAAAATTTTATAAAATTAAGTTTATGGCTACCAAAGTTATCACGCAATTAACTGATTAGCCAATTTCCGGGGTAGCAAAAGTTATCTTCGGAAGTTGAAAATCGTCACTTTTTTCTTAAATATAAAATTTGTCCAATTAAACTTAAACACCACCAATTTTCTTCTACAGAGGACCATTCAAAGAATTAAGTTTTTTTTGGAAAATCAATGTTCGTAGCTCTAATAGAAAGCTCTAATAGAAAGCTATAATTGAAAGAACTATGGGCATTCATACTATACGACCTTCCCCTATATCTTATTTTTAGCTAAGCTGATATATCGTTTTAATTTTGTGTAAAATTACGAGGACACTACTTGGTCAATTTTTTTACTTCTACCCTTATTTATTTTTATTTCACTATTTTAAAAAATATTCATTCTATTCCTGAGATTATTAATTTTAATAGTAATTATTCTCATTAGTTAAATAATAACAATCTGTGTACTAAAAGAACATTCCGTGTTCTCTTTCAACAGAAAACCAGTAAAGAGTGTGTAAGAATAATTAAATTCGCAAAGTATTATATGTTTCATAAATACAGTAACTGCTAATTTTAAATAATAATTATAATAAACTTAAATAAATGTTCTTGTTTGTACAGTTTGAAATCAAATTATTATTTCATTAAACATATTTACAAAACAAATATAAAATTTATTTACAATACATTTACGGAAAATAAAGTCGTATCAAGAAATACATTTTAGACAATACAGTTTTAGAGAAATTATACACCGTTATATAAAAGTGAAAAATCGTCTATGCATTGTATCAGAATTAATTAAAGCGAACTAAACCTGTCGGATTATCTTCCGTATACGCGGCCATTTACAGCTCTCTGCACGCCTGTGCATCCCGAGATTGCAAAATTTCAAAGAGAATCGCACGCATAGCCGAAAGTATTTTAACATTAGCATAAGTGCATCGCAGAATCTCGTTTAGGACAAGTGCAGTCATTAGCTGCGGACTCATGCGTGTATATTTTTCTACCCTCGTGCATTGCATGTAGCATCGCTTTCACGCGCCGCGTTCAACTGCTATAAATTATGCCAAAAATGAGCGGATCTACGCCGTTCGCTTTTGGCTGGATATTATATGAGCCAGAATATTAGGAGATCTCGTGCTTCTGTGTATTCTTGATGAACCGAAATGAACGTCGCTGTAAAAGTAAGGTCACAGCCTTTGGAAAACGATATTTTGGAGTTGCTCTATTCTTGAATGTGTTATGGTGTTTATCGAGGTGCATTATATAATTAATTTCAAAGTATCATAAATTAGAGAAATCGCGACTAAACCAAAACGAAACGATTAGATAGATAGATTAAGTTTTTAACGTGTAGTAACAACGTGTATACAATTAAATAAATTAATATGCCAGTCTTTTTTTTTGAGTCTTACATTGATCCATTTACCGGCCGGATTTAAACTTAGCTAAAATTAAAAATAAGTGATTGCACGTAAAATGTCATTAGCGCCAATAATTAGGTCGGAAACGATATAGCAGGCACGAACCCCAAGATTAAAGTGGACAAACACCGTGGATTTGCATAAGGTGCAGACGTATAAATTCCGCGTTTGAATCTACTTAGTAATGGATGGTACCTGATGCTGTAGGGGATGGAGTTCCAAAGTCGCGCACCCTGTTCTCTGAAAGAGAACAGACCCGTGTTGGTGTACAACTTCGGAACAGAGAGTTCCCTCACATCAGCCCTAGGAGACGATGTTCTAGCCTGGTGTGTTTGGAAAAGGGTCGCAAGCTGCTCCATTCGTACTATTTTATACAGCACGATCGCCGCAAATTACGCCCTTCTCCCTTCAATATTCAGCCAGCCCAGTCCATCCCTATAGGGTGTGATGTGCTCATCTCTTCTACCACCACATATATATCTGACACATGAGTTTTGCAGTCTTTGGAGCCTGAATTTTAGTACACCTAACACATCAAGATAAACCAGTGAGCAATAATCTAAGTGAGAGACAGCAGATTAATCTTTGAAATTGTTTATAATTTTAAATTTGATTTAAAAAATAAGAAAAAAAAATCAACTTTGTTGGGTCACAAAAGATCGAGATTATAAGCGAAATAATAATTTAATAATACATAAATTTAAGAATCGCCAAAACTAATAGACCTCATGGGCTGCGCATAGTAATCAAGAGAAAAGTTAAGAGATTGTAAAAAGCAACTATATTATGTACATTCTTAATTTGTATTAAATTTTCAAAATGCTTTAAATTGAGGTTTAGATGTCTTGTATAAGTTCATAGTAATATAAAAATTATATACAGAAAAACATTTCTCACTAGGTTTCTTTCAACATTTTTTATAGAAATCATTTAAGCTGTTCTTTAAAAATATGGGCCAATCAGGATACTAGCTTATTCTTTTCCCTTAACTTCACTGTAATATAACGTAATCTTAATGTTTCTCATTTCAATACTTCTTATATACTTGGTTCAACGTTAAGTTTTCATCCTTTTGCTTTCTCCAAGAGAAAGCTTTGAAACGATGAAAATTTTCGGATCAGAGATAAATATCGATGTTTTTGAGGTTCCTCAGTCAGAAAAAGAAAATATTAAAAAATGTCTGTCTGCATGTATGTATATGTGTGTATGTGTGTATGTATGTACGACAGTACTTAAGTACTTTTTTTCAAGTATTTGAAGTAGTATTAAAACTCTTGAAAAAGTGCTTGAAAAAAGTACTTAAGTTCTTGTAAAAGTAAAAAAAAAGTACTTCACCTACTTTCAAAAGTATTTAAGTACTAGATACTTGTCCGGCGATACTTAAGTACACGGACTTGTCCGATGATACTTATTATACTTACTTATACTCTTGTACATCAGTATTTTTTTTGTACTGTAGTTGAAGTACAAGAACTTAGAAATTTGTACCTAAGTAACATTTTTTTTAAGTACCAATACCGATATTAGGTACAGTCGATGGACTAAATAACGTTGAATATGGCGGGGAATTTTCGGTGACTTTGCTACGCGTGAACTGGGACTTTGAAGGTTATATATTAGGAGGTACAGCAATCTTTTATAATCCCAATTAACACATAGCGAAAACTACCCGCCATATTCAAAGTTATTTTATCCATCGAGTGTACATTTGAACTTATAACTAATCATATTTTGGAGATAAATGAATAATATTCTGAACAATTTTTGATAAAATAATCTTTTTTGAAAAAAATCGTTAGAATAAGAAAAAAAAATTTCGGCAATTTCTGTTGAAGATATATAAAAGATAGACGCAAACTCTTTAAGCGCGCGATTTCCTTTCAATTTATTCCTTTTAAAACTATTCTTAAGCTATTTAATAAAATAGATTTTGAAAAATTAAAAAGAAAGTAGTTATTTCATCAAATAAAAAATAATTTTTCTGCAGTTTATATTGAAGCTGTATAAAAAATAGACATACATTTTCAAAGCGCGCAGTTTTATTCGACCTATATCTTTCAAGGCTATTCTGAAGCCTTTAATCATGAATTTATTTTGTCAAGTATAAGATTCTATAAATCGATTCATCAGGACCTCTCTGAGAAAGCATTCTAGTAAAGCAGTTTGCAGCGACATTTAATGAATTCTACTAGCAGAATTTCGTCGTAGTCCATTATTCTCTTTGCAAGTTCAACATAGCATGAACTAGTAGGAGTCGAAATGACTTTTTCTTGTCCATGCTTCGTTAGTTCATGAACGAGTATTGGGAAATAACTTCACTCGACTTTGAAAACGTTAGAAACTAATTTAAGGGGGCAGGCCTGGGTTAAACAAAATAAAAGACCTTTTTTACGAGTCCAGAAACCTTTTTATGTTTAAAAGCAATCATTCTGAAATTTTTCATGCTACCAAAACACCAATATTATCGTTATAAAACCTCAAAATCTTGATCTTACACGTCACAATAAATCACTATTTTCAATACCATATTTATTTAAGGAACTTTGTTCCGCATACGATTCAAGGTGATATAATGAGCGAGATTTTTTTTCGACGGTTAATCCACTCCTCTTATATGTAGTAAAAAAAAGACCGGAGCACTTTTCTGTTGACATTTTTTTTATTATTTTCTTTCGGAGATCCAATCGATTTTTTAAAACTAATTTTTAACATTTTTAATATTGAAAAAGTTCTAAGTAGTTACAAATTTGCCGCTTTATCAACTGTGCTGGTAAAGTGGCCACCTATCAGTTCTTATGGTAAAGTCGTATAGTAAATGCTTCAAAAAATCAAGACTAGTCTAGCAGAGATCCTAGCCTTCCTTTATGTGTCATTTAACTACATAGTGCCGTAGCGTACGCCTAGATGTCGATATTTTGGGATTAGTAGGCCTAGGAATTTTGAAGAAGCAACCGTTGATATTATCGGCGACGATTGCATTTTGTCTTGTAATGTATTCGTGTGGCCACTTTGCCAACCGATAAGCATTAACCAGAGTTCGGCAAGTATATGACCGCAAAATATTTTCGGATGCTTTTCTGTTTTTTGTAAATATCAAGAACAAGCAATCAAAAAATATCGGTCGAATACTTTGTAACATGGCATTTTGTTACGCCTGTATTCTATAAATCTTGCCCTGCACTTTACCGAATTTCCTATTAATAATGGGCGCCTGGTAAAGCGCGGCTAGCCCTGCACGAGCCTTATCCCAGAGGGAGTTCTGTGAGGCGAAAAATCAGGATAATTACTTCTAAAATAATGACACAAATTTCATAATGTAAGTACTTAGGCTTTATTTAATTGCTAATTTAATCAATGGTCGCCAATTTACAAGTATCACGTGCAAATCCCGGTTGCTATTCAAGATGGTTACACTAGCCCTCGTGTGCGTCTACCACGACGACCAAATCCACCAACGCATTTACGAAAGTCCCCACCGAACACTTAGCGACAATATATATATATATATATATAACTTATATATAAATTAGGTTTACCGACTCTTCCAAATGCCGAGGGATGCTCGACAATTACAGTCCAACTCACCGTCGTCCAACTGTCGTCGCCTCACCGGGAAATCTCGAGGTCGCTATTGTCTCGCGAAGCTCCCGCGTGGCTCAAGGAGTCCTTCCGATTTTCCTTAGCGCGAGTCTCGCGAATCTCTCGCGTGGCTCAGGAAGTCCTTTCGGTTTCTCTTAGCGCGTCCCTGTTTACTAACTATAACCACTCGACCCACTACAAATTTTCAGCTAATATTCGGTTCAATAATCACGATCTTTCCAATCTTAATATACACGGTCGCGATGCTACGTCTGCAGGCTACGACGGGCGGGCAGTCAATGCCCAAGATTGGAGAGGGCGGAAATCTCTTCCAAAATTCGGCTCTTCTTCTTGTCTATCTTCAGCCCACACACTTGTTGCTTCCGCCCTTATCTTCTCGTTGATTGGCCTTGATTTTTCTTAAATGCGAAAATCAAGGCTAAATCTGCGGCAATTTGAGTCGCTATTGTTCATTGGTCCGCTCCGCGATTCCCGCCCTGCCCGCAAAGCGCGGGTAATATGAATTGCTAAATATACATGCGCGGCAACCCGGCGAGTATATCTATATCGGGCGCTTTCAGTATTGTCGTCGCAGGATCATCGCAGTTGGCAACGGCAACGAGGGCGCGCCGGCCTACGCTATGGTAGACCGGCAGCTTCAGGCGGCTCCTCTCTCTCTCTCTCTCTCTCTCGCTCCCTCTTTCTCTCTCTCTCTCTCTCTCTCTCTCTCTCTCTCGTGGCTACAGCCGAGGTGGTGTGCCTTGAGGAAGTTGCAGCTGCTGCTGTGAATCCTCTCTCCTCCCGCGTCTGCGTGCATCGGGAAAGAGGACGGGTCGCGCGCGTGTGTGTGTGTGCGCGCGAGCAGTGGCTTATCATCCACGAGAGGCGAGGGAGAAAGAGCAAGCGAGAGAGAGAGAGAGAGAGAGAGGGTCGCGCGTACAGCGTGTGATGGTGTGGATGCCGTGTGCGTGTGTATTGTTAGGGCTCCTCGTCGGTGCTCGCTCCGACCAGTCGTGTCTGCGGCGCGATCAGCTGGTGTCGTTGGTGTGGATGAGTGTGTGTGACGGCTCCTAGTTTTTCTCGGTCGCGATTCTCCATCTACGCATTTCCTCAACAAATAACAATAATAATCCCCCCTCCCCATTAATAACAATAATAATTTATAATAATGCTCGTCTCTAGTGACGGGCGATTCGGTCGTGATTGACTGCCTGTGTTTTTAAATAACATTGGGACGCGGAATACGCGTCACGAATTCTCCCCTTCCCCCCCCCCCCCCCCCTCCAACGGGACGCACCACCAGGAGTGGACTGTTTATTCCAATACAATCAAACGAGTCTCGCTAGTTGGGCCATTGTATCCAATCAACGCAATTCCCGAACAACCCTCGGCACCAGAGCTGTCGCAAGAAACCATATATGTATAATTATAAATATAACTATAACTATCTAGGCTGAAAACAAAAAAAAATTATTAGTACTTCCACCTTACTACTCCCAATTCGAACACAGAGCAATGGCGCGCATAGATCGCGCGACACTAAGGGATATTATGAGATCCTAATACAAAGAACAACAAATAAATAAATAACAATAATTTTCAGAACTTACTGTGCATGAGTATGCCTCCGTCATTCCACATTTCGGTCGCTATTTGCGGTTCTCAGGTCGTACCCATGGTCGCCGATGCTTCGGGTCTCGAATGGGATCGCTATTCGTTGTGGTCGCTAGAGTGTCCGGAATTTCTACCTCTACTGGCCACTTCGATTGCCTCTCTCGAGGTGATGTGCCTCCAACGTGGCGTGTAGCAGAATGGCCCGGTCCTGAGGCGGCAGGTCGGCGAGGCTCTCCGCCAGTCGTTGAATTCTTTCCATGATATCCTTTTCTGGGACGGAAGTCCTGGATAGGTCGCTCGGTGGGTCTGGTGGTGGGGGGTTAGCATGCTGCGGGGGTCTCTGAGATGACCCTGGTGGCAGTGTCGGTACAATGTGACGCGGTGCTAGCGTCGGTCTCTCCGAACCACGCTGAGCCTGCTCCGGGTTGACCGCCGTCGATGGAGGCGGCATCGAAGGGTCCGATGCCCTTCGAATCGGAGCCAATTCCCCAGCCGCCGCCGACGCCGTATTCGTCCTCGGCGGATACAGTGCCGCAAGGTTCTTCTCGTGGGTCCATGTCCCGCGGGGCTGACCCACCCCCCCCCCCCCCTTCGTACTTTCATCGAATCCACTCCCGATGAGGCTTACTACATCTAGGGCAGCTCGTCACTTTGACGCCCCGCCTGCCGCAATTGCGACACCAGGAATACTGGCGGGGCCTCGGACACTTCGACGAGATGTGCCCCTTCTGCCAACAGTTGTTGCAGGCCCCATCTGGAGGATCGAGTGTTGGGTCCGAAGGAATGGGAATCAGCCCGTGGCTGAACATGATTTCCGTGAGTTTCACTTTACGGATCCCCGCCGGTTCGGTTGTTGACGCACGTTGCCGACTGCAGAGGGAAGCCGGTCTCGGTGGTGGGGACTGCGTACGCATGGCCGCCACCCTCTCCGCCACCGGTATGGGACCTCCCTCAATCCGGCCACCTCGCCGATCATCACCGGTTCCTCGCCCAGGTCCCATGCCAGAGGGACCTCTGATTGGGTCGTCTCCAGGGGAATTGCTGGAGGAGTCGGGTGGATTGGGGGTATGTCGGGTTCAGGATACGGGTCCACCGATACCTGCCGCTCCGGAACCTCACGCTGGCCAGTTAGTGCGTCATGAGGGGCCTCCTCTTGATCTCGCCTCTACGGTTGTTCTGTTTCTTGGGCTAGGCGGCGAGATATCGCTCCTAAAGCCTACAGGCGAGACTTAAACTGTCGCCGGTGGAAAAGGAGGTACTTCGACCACCTGCTTCTGGGTTGGTTGGAGTAGCCGGTTTCTCATTCTCTCCTAGATGGCTGTCTCTTCCTCCTCCTCATCCGCCCAAGTAACCCGCTTCGAATCGTTATGGAAGGTCGTCTACATGCCTTGCCAGTAGTATTCGCGGGTCACTCGGTCATATGTCTTGTCGAGTCCCAGCTGTCCTGCGGAGGTAATGGAGTGGCTCTCAGTCATCACTCGCACGCGGTACTCCACTGGTACGACAAGTCTCCATCCTTCTTCTCGAGATGTCACTGGGTCTAATAGGGGGTCGCTACGATATTGGTCGCTTGAAGTGGTCGACAATGTATTCTACGCAGGATATATAATTGGCAATCTTATCTCCTTTTGCCGTCGATCGGTTCCGTAGGTCCGTCATTGTGTCTTCTTCATCTCTATGGCTCAAATACTGTCTTCTGAACGCTTTTTTGAAGTCATTCCATGCTTTTAGGTCCGGTCGCTTCGATCGATACCATCTGCTAGCATTTTTTGGAAAGCTCGATGGTAGCGCATTCAACATCTCCCTATCGCTCATGGCTAGGCTTGCTTTGCAATCCTGCAGCCGGTCCAAAATTTCCTCTGGCTCCTTATCTTCCCCATTGAACTTCAGATTCCAGCTCTGCAGTATTTTAACATTCTTCCTGGCTATGTCGGCATTCGAATGCCTCTTCTGCTACTTCGTGATTCCTGGGTCGTTCCCTTCTATCTTGAGATCCCCTCGGTGGTCGCGGAGTGTCCACGTAATCGTGTGGATTTGCTACCGGAGGTGGGACTACCGGGGGTTATGCGGCATATACCGGTTCCCGAAGGAGAGTTATTGGTCTATGTTGTGCCATTCTTAATTCTTCAAACTCCTGCAGTACCTGTTCATATGGGCCTGCCCCCTGTGGAATGACATCGTCTTCTCGATTCTGCTCCTCTTCTTTGCTTCTAGAGTCGCTACTGTCTGTTGTGTTCCCATTTCCTGAGTTACTGGCTATGGGGTCGCGTGGTTTTACTCGTCTGATGAATTGAATACTGTCGTTCTGGTTTATCACCTGCTGTGGCGTCTGACTTTGTGATGCTCCTGTCGGATTGGCACCTCTTGCTAGGGGTTGTCCCTTCTGAGTAGTCCCCGGATCGGCACCGACGTTAGTCGCTTGTGCCGTTGCAGGAGGTTTCGTAACCGACGGCGCTGCGGTGGTTGGCACCCAAATAACGTAAGGTAACGTTGGTTCCGAAGTCGTTGTCGCTGATCTAATCGATTGTATTGGTCTTGGGATTATTGGTACCGCGGTAGTCCTCGTGCTGGAATCCGGTGACGGATGATTCCCTGTATATTGAAAAGGTGGCTCTGGCATCCTCCATTGGTAGCCAATTGGTATCATTTTCATTGATCCCGATGTATATGCCAAATGTGTATGACTGCTCATCGCTAAGAGTTGCGGTGGGAACCCTGTTTGCACTCTTGGTCGTGTATTTGCAGACACCATCTGCATCGCGAAGCTATCCGTTGGTCCAATTGTACGGACTGGTGTCGTCATAGTGAGAGTGGTGGTCGCTTTGCTTATTGTTTCTAAAGTAACTACTGGTGCGTCGGTCGTTTGTTGTTGTGTCGTAACTTCTTGTATCCACGCTGTAATTTCCTGTCCCTCTTCTTGGCTATACTCCGTTTGTGTGCTCTGCACCTCTACTTCTTTGATCGCTTTCTGAGGCTTCCGACCTCTTTTCTTCTTCTCAGGTATCTGTTCAAACGATTCCTCTCGCATTATGGCCGCCGATGTTGGCGATACTTGATCCCATGGTCTCTCGTCCCATACTGGATCCCAGATTACTGCTGCACCTGGTTCTACTGCCCTTATGCTTGCCCGCAGGAGTCTGTCTCTGAGTTGGACTGTTGTCCCACATACGCTAAGTTCCATCTGATCTAAAATTATTATCAGTTCGTTCGGGTCCATCCCATTTATTCTAGTTGATACTGCCATTCGCTGGAGTATGCGCGGATCCTTCTTTGCTGCTTGTCTTGTATTCATTTTGTGCTTTTTCTTATTCACAAAGGGAAGAAAACAAAAACTGCGGCTTGGTCGCTAGTTACACTCTACAGTTATTGCAATATTCACTAAATTGGGAGGGCCCATTCAAGTCCTTGGAATCTTCGCAAAGACGAGAATTTAACCTGCAGTACCCGATGCACGTGAATGGAGAGCTCGCTAATAAGGAAAACCTTCTCAACTCTTTTCAATGGGGTAATTTTCCTGCCTAACTACTGTGTCTCTAAGTTTCAATTTTTATATAAGGATATTATAATACTAATGTGTATATATATTATGTTACGCTGCAGATTACCGTATTTTGTAAAATTTTATTTCATGGAGATATCGCTCCAATTAAGAATTTTGGCCACTCTTATAGCCGATGGCCCGAAAGTTTTTACCCAATTATTCTAATTATAATCTGGGAAACACTGGAAGCTCCAAGAAATTGTTGCATAGGAAGCCAAAAGTTATTATTTTATCTGCTTTATGTATAAAACCGTAGTTATCTATGTATTTTTTCACCCAAACGATTTGTTTTTCCACTACCAGGGGCCGCTGAAGTCTACGTGCACCCAGTCATTATATTTTTTCTGTATATTTCTAATTTAGTCTTCTGTAATAGTAGTCGGGACTTTAATAAATTAGTTATAGAATAGAGGCATGCATTTCCCGAGTGCTGTCTCTTCTTGATTTCTTTATGAGTCTCATTTTTGTAGTCTGTTATCGTGCCTAGGTATTTAAACTCGTCTACTTTTTTGAAAGTTTTACCCCAGACTTTCAAATTGACATCAGCATGCTCAGGCCCTGCTCTGCTAGTGACCCTGTACTGAGGTTTCTCTTCGTTTATTTATAGACCTACTTCTTTATAGTTTCTCTGTTCTTTATGTGTATATAATATATACTGGTTAATTTAATTCTATTTAGTCAAATTATATGACTGGTGAATGTACGTACCGTAACCTCAACGCGGTAGTGAATTATAAAGACCCAGCAGAAACACAAACCTAATTAGAGGACTCGCGCAGTTGGCATTTGTTTACACTCTGGTGTATCTGCGCGCGGCGGCCAAAAACTCGTGGCGAATATAGCGTTAACAACTTCCGTGTATTCGGCTTTGAGAAATCAATATATAGCAGCTCGCGCTGGTAAATCGAATCAAAACGTAGGTTTGTGCTCTGTGCAAGGCTGATCCGCGTGGGTGGATACACGCAAGTATAATGATGTCCGAGAAGGTGCGATTTGAAATTCTGTTTTGCCGATACATCGTTAGCGGCTGTATCGTCAGTTGACTTTTTGAAAATTCGTACGATATATAGCTATTATATATAGTTATTATTGTATTATTCAAGTTTCGCGGTATACACTTTTTTCTACGATTTTGAATTGACAAAAAATTAAATACATATATAAATAATTAATTTTAAATAATAACGTTATTTAGAGGGAGCTAATCATTATTGAAATGATAGTAACATTTTAAGTAATCCAGATAATTGAAAGCTATTCGAACAATTTTAATCACTATAATCTAATATGATGATTATATTTAATCTAGTTGAACATATTTGATGCAATATCATAATAAAATCAACTGTAAGCATAATTGTATAAGTTTTAACGATTTTGCCATAACAGCATCCACTGTAGGTAAATTTGAATACAACGCTATAAAGTTACGTGATTGAACTTGTGTAAGCTCTAATACTCAGTTTCATAAACATTATATTACAATGTTATTTGGCTAGTGGTGAGCGTCTAGCGATGTGAATTCTAGCATATCGTGCAAAATTAACGAAATATTCCTGTAAAATAGTAAATCAGTTTCATAAACATTATATTACAATGTTATTTGACTAGTGGTGAGTGTCTAGCGATGTGAATTCTAGCATATCGTGCCAAATTAGCGAAATATTCCTGTAAAATAGTAAATCTAGTGTGTAAATTTCTCACTTCATAGACATACTTGCGCTCACAAAAGGCAAAAATCACATGACAGAAGCGTTGGGCAAATGTTTCAGGTTATTGATAAATAAATCATTTGAACGAATATGAGGTGTTACATCGACTTCAAAATTCATATTGATCAATCAAACATTTTTTCTCAATCAGTCTGAGATCACATATATGATAAACGTTCTCCGAAAGTTTCAGATAGATTCGATAAAAATTGACTCTAAAAAAGCGTTGTATGTTAATGGTTATGTTAAAACTTTTATTTTCGTAAATAAATGGTGAGCTACCTAAATGAGAGAACTACCCTAATTAAATTTTAAAATCAAAATAAAAATAAAAGTTACGTTTTGCTTAAAAAATGTTGTGAATGCCTAGCTTCAAAGAAAAAATGTTGGTAGAGCATTAAATATTTTTTTCCATTTTCAAGGTTTAACACAGACTTACCCCCTCATGCAACTTAAATTGAAATTCAATTACTGCTACTTTTTAATTAGGTGTATGCATTCAATTAACTAATTTCTCAATTATCATAATTTATACAGTAAACTATCTTTTTCCTCGCTTTTCTAATTATTTTTCATAATTTTTAAGTTTCGAACCTTTTTATAAAGTAAAAATTTCAAAGCACAACAGTAATTGCGATACCTACCCTATTTATAATATCATAATATAATAATTTAAGGAAATTTTAAATTATAACAACATATTATGGAAAACATAAGGCTGATTAATGTAAATTATAATTGTTTAAAGCAAAAACATCCGAATATTAACATCTGTGCAAAACCAGATGGCGAGTTATGGCAAGCCAAAAACGGATAGTAAATATCGGACGATGTAAATACTCCTCGTTTTGTTCTTTTTGTCGCTGTTTTTGTTTCCTCCGACTTCACCCTCAGTGCGAGTGATGGATTGTTTGCGACAGAAGCGACCTATAGCTAAGACTTCAAAGAGAATAAACTTATAACCATATTCGAGAACATGTGGACTTATTTACCTTAATATTTTATTATGTTTTTTTCATTTAAGAAACATTTTCTTTGTGACTTACCGAAGTCTGAATGTGACTTGGAATACTTAAAACATTACTTGTATTGGACAAATTGAGAAAATTATTTTTTGTCCATATAATTCTTTTATGTTAGAGAGCAAAAATTTAAAGCATTTTATTGGAATAGGTTGAGATTTTTGGAGGAATTTAATTAGCAATTTTAATTGTCCATTAAGGTGTAATGAGATGAAAAATGTGGCTCAGAATTTATTATTATTATTTTTTTTTTTTTTTTATTTAACGTCGCCATGTTTGTGCTCCCATGTGGTGCTAATCGACGACGGGGGTCTGCGGTGTGTTTGTAAACAAAGCACATGTAATTTTTACAGAGGTGCTTGTATCAATCGGCAGAGACTAGGATTCGAACCCGGGTCACCGGCGTGGGAATCCGACACTCTACCGACTGAGCCGCCGCAGGCCCCGAGAATTTATTATGATTTAGTATATAAGATGGAATTTCAGATGTAATGTATATGAAATTTTATTTATTTTGAGAAGATAAATTAATTAAATTTTTAATGATTACTGCTTGTTAACGAATTATTTTCAAAATCGTGTTCAAGTTGAACATGAAAGGATAATTGGCTATATCTGAAAAATATAAGATGGACATTTTTTTTAACAAATTTGAAATGATTGGGAATATGTAGAAGAATGTGTAGTAACATTTTTTAGTTTTGATAGCTTTTCGTTTTGACGAGAAAAATAGTACATTGTGCAACTAGTACGCACCGGTAAACATAGTATTTCTTGTAATTAGTGCATGAATTGGCACTTTTTATACATGCAGGGGGATGGTGAATTGGAAATTTTGAGTCGTCCATCATACCAATGAAAATAGAAAAAATAAATTGTATTTAATTAAGAAAAATTTTTAAATAAGCACAATTTTTTAAAAGTTTAAAAAAATTTGTTTTTTACCTTTTTTCCCGCTGTGAAGAAAAGAACTCTTTTCCCCCCACTACTCGATGACGCTCAAATTTCTCAATTTTCCATTCGCTTTACATGCATAGAAAAGGGCCTTTTTCATATACGTGTTGTAAAAAATATTTTTGTAAAAAATTGGTTTTCTGTCTTCGAGAACTAGAGTAAATAGGCAGCGTTTGATCTGAAACTTTCCAGAAAGGTAGTTTTTTACTATCTCTTGAATGAGTTATTTGCCCAGATCATAATGACCTTTATATTTCGAGATATTTGAGGCTACGTATTTTTTTAATTTTTTTGTGATCGCTAATATCTGGAGAATAGTTCATTTTTATGGTTTTTAATGAAGATTCGAAATTAAAAATAAATTTTACGATTAATCGACTCGTTTTTTATTTATAACGATTTTTCTATTTTATGATTTTCGGAAATTACATATCTTTTCCGATCCGAATTTAAATTTTTCATATGCTTATAATACCTCCCTTTTTTGTTATACACTAAAACCTCATTTTGTACGTAAACGGAGATATCTCGGAAACATACGATGGAAAATATTTTTCTCAACACGTGAAAAAGGCACTTTTCCATGCTTGCAAAACGAATGGAAAATTGATCATTCCGAACGTCTTTACCGAAGCGGGAGGGAATGTACATTACCTCCCGCTCCTGAAAAGCTCTAAAAATTATTTAAAAATTTTTACAAAATTTAATTTTTTTAAAAATTTAAATTTTCTTTATAAATTTTCTATATAATTTTGATTTTTTTTTAAATTTTGAATTTCTTTTTTCAAAATTTTAAATTTTTTTTTGAAAAATTAAATTTTTTTTTTTTTAATTTTAAACTTCTATTTTTAAATTTTTTAATTTCTTTTTCAAAATTTTGAATTTTTTTTATCTAAATTTTTAATTTTTTATATTTATACTTTCTATTTCTTGGGTCTAGTAGACGACTCATATTGCCCATTTCCCCGTTCCCTTTGCATGCATGAAAAAGGCCCTATTCACATACTAGTGAAAAGAAATACGATGTGTAACACAGGTGAAAAGGACTTTTTCAGATTCGGATGATGATTTGAGCAGTCGTGTACGTCTCGGGCATCTTCGGCGCCCTCGACTTTCACTCGTGCTCAATCGTCATTCTCGCTGAGAAAAAGCCAATTTTCCCCCCTATTTGCTCAATGTACTATTAAATAAATGGAGCAAATCAGTGAAACAGATAACTTTACACTATCTCTTTGCTGAGTTTCTTGCCCAGACTACGAGGACTTTTATTTTTAAAGATATTTGAGTTTTTTAAATTTTGATTACTTATATTTCGAGAACATTGCGGTCATTTGTTTATCAAACGAATTTTTATTTGTTCCTTTATGAAGCTACGAAATTAGAAAGAAAATTAAAGATTCATCGATTCGTTTTGGTTTTATAACGATTTTTCTATTTTACGATATTTTGTAATCGATAATGCAATAGGCAACTTGCATAAAAAAATCTATTATGGCCGACAGAAAGAAAATTTTTTTAAGCTAATAATTAGAAAAAGATATAGCATTTTAAAATAATTTATCAAAACAAAAAGTTTCATACCTACTGTAACAGTTTATTTAGTTTGAGGAAGCTAATTACCAATGATTTGACAGCAGTTTTGGTCTCTGTAATAAATAAATATTTCGAAAAAACCGTCATGCTATGCCTTTACCAGTAATGTTTGGTTAATTTTTCAAGAGGTTTTATCAACTTTTCGATAAATGAATCGAATAATGTTAAGGTAGTTCATGCGTGACTACGAAGTCAATTGAGTGCACACAAATGAAGTTTACGTTAATCTTGTTCAATGTATGTAAATATTATTTAATAAGTTTATTTATGATTTTTAAGATAATTATACATTGTTACAAACAAATATATTTTTTTCGCCATAATAATGATGTTTAAATGCTCTTTTGACTCAAAAAGTCACTCTTTAGGTTAGAAAAGTAGCACTTCTGTATTCTCTATAATGATTATTTTTTTAATAAGTTCGGCTTCCCCTACTTTTGTTCGGGTCATTAGAAAGTGCGAAATTTATACTTTTATATACTAGTTTTTCAGTAGGACCCTCAGTGTTTGCGAAAATAAATCTTAATGTTACTGATCAGAATTGTACGACTACTATAAGACAGTGGGATAAAATACTAATTTTTAAATAATTCTTTATCTAAAATTTATTCGGCAACCTGGTCTGAAATATATGTAGATAGTATATTTCAGGTTTATAAATAACCTGTATAAGTTTTATTACATTCTAGAGTATTTTCATCCACGCATGAACCACCTCAAGAGGATATGAAATAATAGCGTCGCCATACTCATTGCTTACTACGAAAAATATTTAAAACTGTAATGGAACAAATAATGGTTACATGATCAGTATATATATACTTTATTATAATATATTTACAATAGGTATATACTTTTGGACTTTATTAAATAACAGTCAATGTTTCGGTCATTTGGCAGGGTTAACCTGCTGACCCCATTTAAGGTAAAAACACTTCCTAGTTAAAATTTCGAATTGAAACGGATTGAAAAAGTCCAATTCATTTCAATCCAACTTTTTAATGCGTTTATAACCATTTGAATCATTTACTAATTTATCCGTTTCAATCCGGAACATATACTTTATTAACATGTCGGATTGAAACTGATTAGAATTGAAGTACGATAAAACAATTCCAATCCGGTTGTTGATAACATTCAGTCTGTTTCAATCCGTATTATATACGAGTAAAAATTTCAAAGATTGAACTAATAATAACGTTAACCGGAATAAGGTTAACAGGCATTTTTGGTTCTTCTCTAACAAAAACGATATAGAAATCTTAGTAGTATCGTGAAAACCGTTTTCCGGTTGTAAATACTTGCATGTATTTGAAATTTTAACCAGGAAATGCATATACAAATTCTCAATGCATAGTAAATTATTTATACCAAAAAATGTGCTGAATCTCGAATACCTACCGAATCGTTTAAAATAGAGAAGTTAATAATACAAATTCTTGTAAAAAGTATTTATTTAATTTTTTTAAACAGCTTATTTGGTTAAATTTAGAAAAGATTATGCTACTATTTGCGATCAAAAAATGATTTAATAAGACACCCATTTGACAACCTCCTCTTAAATTATTTAATTGTAATATACTTGTATATTTTTCAATCCTCTTAAATTATTTAATTGTAATATACTTGTATATTTTTCAATCCTCTTAAATTATTTAATTGTAATATACTTGTATATTTTTCAACCCAGTTTTCTCATAAAGTTAATAATGAAATCTCTTGAAACTATTATTTGTTACAGAAAACATTTTATAAAATTAAAAAGTCGGTAAGATACGAATCGGGTCAGTAGGGGAAACTGGAGTAAAGTGAACACACGGGTAAAGTGAATCATGCTTATTATTTCTTCAAAAAATAATTATTTACGCCTAATTTTAATTTCAGTGAAAGATAATTATGCAAGTATGATAATTTGAAAGTTTCACTGCATTACCATTGATATTTTACGAAAGAAAAATAATTGTATTTTTCAACCTTAAAAGAAAGTGGGTTTGTCGAGTTCGTTATAACGATTAAATATGTTTATAATCAATTTGTCTGCCTAGATTTTTTTTTCTGATTGCTTCAAATACGTTTTACTTACTATTACCAAGAATACAAAGCTTTAAAAGAGGTTTTACTCCTTTTAAACAAACATTTTGAAGAATCGTCGTCTCGGGGTAAAGTGAATCGGGATAAAGTGGTCTGGAAAATAATGTGATAGCACTAATTTATACGCGCCCAGATGGAAAATTTAATAAAATATTGATCAAGGTGAGTGTTAGTGTAATATACAAAGCCTTTGTTACAACGCATTTCGTATTTATATCAAAATGGGCCAACATAACCTCCATATTTAACTGTTTCGTATTTTACATTATTTTAAAGGTTTTAAGATGTTTTTTTTGGTTTTATTATTATCTAAATTAACATTTTAATCTACTCTTGTGCAAAAAGTAGCAAAATAACTTCAAAATATTTTATTCTATCCTCTAGTACACTTTACCCCGCACTGAAAGGCCCGGGTAAAGTGAACCAGTGTTTTTCGAAGTCAGCTAAATAATATTAAACTTAATAAATTACTTTATTTCAAATTGCTAGTATATTCATTAATGTAAGAAGTCTCCTGTGCAACTTAAAAAGTAATGTAAGAAGTCTGAAAAATACATTTTTTTCGACTTTTAGAGTTACTATGTTCACTTTACCCTGATTTCCCCTACGTAATATGCCTTAAAAAATTGTTAACTTTTTAATAAAAACTTGGTAATGAAACTAAATTTTTTAATTCGAAATTTCGATGAATTTCTTGGTTTAATAATAAAAATTTGACTCCAACTTAGTGAAAAAATAGGAGTGAGTCCTTAGTCACTCGCTAATACGGAATGATAAAAGTCATTCTTTGATATTGGACCACTTTCACTTTTATAGAGTTACTCTTTTCATAATCAGAGCGAAAAAATCACTCCAAAAAATTTCAGAGTATGTGTATTAACTATACCAAATTTCAGAAAGAATCTCGCCAAATTAAATACGTACAACCTGCAGCACTCAATAATAATTTGTGAATATTTTTAAACTATTAAATAAATTGTAAATATACATATAATTGTAATAATACAATTTTTTGTGAATTTTCAATCTACTTTCTTATATAAATATAAGTTTCTCGGCGTCTACCAAAGCTTTGTATACACTAACTTAGTTCATTCTAAATAGCGAACACTATATAAAACTTGCCAATACGCTACAAACATACTACGAATTCACGATCTTTCCTGTCTAGCGCAATCTTTGCGAACGGAATGAGAAAAACGGATGCTCGCCTGTTAAAGTTCATTTCTCACCCTCCTGAAAACCCGTAATTCCACGAAATAGCATGCGGCGGCAAGAGAGTGAAAGAGAGAGAGAGAAAGGGAGAGGAATAGAGAGAGAGAGAGAGAGAGAGAGAGAGAGAGAGAGAGAGAGAGAGAGAGAGAGAGAGAGAGAGACGGGTAGAATCGCGCGCAAACGGGATCAAAATTGTCGTTGATTATTCACCGAGAAGACGTGGCTCGTGCGCAGCATCTCGCGTCGATCGCCACGTATTATAAGAGCAGCTACCGTGTATGGCTTCTGCCGCGCGCGCACTTCGTGTCTAAGGCTCTCGACGCGAGTAGGAGGCGATAAAGGGGGCGACGATTTCACGATTCACGAGCATCGGGCGAGCACGCGCGCGCGGATCGACGGGTCTCCTTGTACACTTGCAGGACGCGCGCCACGAGGCGCATAAAGTGCAGCTCAGGAGCGGAACGCGAGGTGGCGATGTTGCCCTGCGATGTACACCTACTTTGTATTTGGATTGACGATGCTATTTTGCTTGTGTTACGGATTTTAGATTACTGACTGCAAATTAACGATATTTTATAGATGAAAATTGTGAAATTAACATAATTGTAGTAATAAGAATAGTATATTACGCAACAAGCCCGCACGAGTTGCATATACTAGTTTTTGTCCTACCTGCACCAAAAATATGCTTTTTCCCCACACCTGCACCGAAAGTACCACTTTTCCTCCCGGGCGCCTGGAGAGAAATGTGTATTTTCGGTTCTGGTGTGAGGAAAAATAGTATATGCACCATGGGAGGTAAAATGGCGATCCCATAGCACCCGAGCCAAAGGCGAGTGTGGCATTTTACACGTGCTATGGGCTCGCCAATTCTTTACCTCCCTAGATGCGTAATATACTATTTCATGCCTATAAAGTTGGCGGAAAGTGGTTCTTTACCACCCTCGGGCGGAAAACAAAACCACCGGGCGGACAATGCGGTACCTTAATATTATATTTAAAATTGAATTAATATACTTTTAATAACAATTGTATACCTACTTACAGTTAGTTATTTATTCTTAAAGTAATACATTAAAAAACAAAAAAAATAGTTTCCAAAAATGATTTTTGCTTTCTCATAGAGGAAGCCTCGTGATGGTAAAAGAAAAGTTGTGCTAACATCATTATAGAAACATATTTTGAGACATTAGGAATGAAAATACACTATTGTTTGAAAATGTCTGTATGGATGTGTATGTGTTGTATGTGTGTATGTGTGTGTGTGTATATGTGTGTGTGTGTGGATACATGGATGTGGATGAGTATTAGGCTGAAAATTCACGGTGCAAATTAATGTTCATAAGGGCTCATTTTTGTTTGATTTATAGAAAGGGGAATAAAAATATATTTTTTGTTATTTTTTAACGGTTTTTCGATTTTTGAGTTTTAGTTTCTCCGAATTTTTGTATGTTTGAAATAATATTATCGATTCAGTTTAAATGTATTTGAAAGAGTATAAAATTACCTATCTTTTTCGACCCGAAATTTTAAATAAAATATTTCTCTTTTTTTTGTTATACACGGAAATGTTATTTACTGTTTAAACGGTGATATCTGGGAAATATAAGATGAAAAATTTGTAAATAAATTTGAAGTGATTTTCTTTTTTCGAGAAAAACATCATTTCGTTAAAAAAATCGATTTCTTTGGCCTACGATAACTTGACTAAAACATCCCCATTCCTTCTGAAAATTTTCAGAAAGGTAGCTTTTTACTATCTCTTGGCTCAGTTAGTTGCCCAGATTATAACGACCTTTACATTTCGAGTTATTTGAGGTTATGTTTTTTTCAACATTTTTTTGATCGTATATATCTCGAGAACGACGCAGTGACTTTTTGCCAACCAAGGTTCATTCATCGATCCGGATTTGTTGTACAACGATTTCTCTATTTTACGACATTCTAAAATCAATAAAAAGCATAAAATTAACTATCTCCTCCGACGCGAAATATGATTTAAAATGTTTAAAATAAATTGAGCTGAAAAACATAAGGTAGCTTTACACTATCTCTTGGATGTTCTCTTAGGCCAGACTATGAGGTCTTTTATCTTTAAGGGGACGCCGGATATCTCTGCCCTTGTCTAATTGAGTTTTCATTCATAATTTTAAGAGAAATCATTCTTTTGAAAGAAAATAGTTGTCCCCGCTTCGTTTTATAGTAATCTAAATATATGTCCAAGCTTGGTTCATATGATTGTTTTGTTTTCGAGAAAACTTTGAGACACTATGAGGGCCCACTACATGGAGATTAACCTTTACATAATAAGTTTGTCAAAGTTTTCTCGAAAGCAAAACAATCATATGAAACCAGCTTGGACATATATTTAGATTACTATAAAACAAAGCGGGGACAACTATTATTTTTTTAGAAAAATTATTTCTCATAAAATTACGAATGAAAACTCAATTAGATAAGGACAGAGATATCCGGCGTCCCCTTAAAGATATTTGTGATTAATTTTCTTTTAAATTTTGATTGCTTACATCTCGAGAATATCACAGTCATTTTTTAAAATTATATTTCATATTTAATGCCATTTATTGTCTGTGGATAGGTACGGATAAATGAGTGAATATGTAGGTGGATTGATAGGTATATGTGTTTATCGCGTGTTTATCTCAGAATATACCTACACGAATTTTTCTGAAAATTTACGGAACGGAAACTTTTTTATATCTCTTAGTTAAATTGTTCGACCAGATTATAAGGACTCTTGGTAGGACTTTTTGTAGTAAGTCTTTGTGTGTACAAAATCTCACTTTCTCCTGCGAAAATTCTATACACTACCTAAACTGCATCATCAAGATATATTGATGACTTTTCAGTATAGAAGCAAAAATAAGGTAATGGAGAAAATGACATTTAAGTTAGAATAATTTCATTTGGGAATGATTTAATAGGTTTGAAAAAACTAAGTGCCAATGAATTAGCAGCGGTATCTTTTCATTTTTTGTTACGCCTAAAAGATTATATATATATATATATATATATAATCTTTTAGGCGTAACAAAAAATGAAAAGATACCGCTATATATATATATATATATATATATATATATATATATATATATATATATATATATATATATATATATATATATAAAGTTATGTAAAGTAAGTGTGCTCGCATTTATAAAAAAAATGTTTTCTTTTTCGAAAATGAAAGGTTCTAGAGATTTACATATATATTGGAAACATTTAAGGAGTCAAAGGCCGGCTGAACAAACTGTCTTTTTCTACTTATTGCAATTTCAAGTAGATGTATGTTAAACGTTACCCTGTTTGTATTAGAAACTTTAACTATAGTTTTTAAAATTTATTTTTATCACTTTTTTTGTCTGTAACATACCAAAATTACATTATATTAAAGCTAGAAATCTCGTAACAAACTCTGGCAACATTAAATATTTGAATGTTTTCTTTGCATTTATTTTTGTATCTTTTACTGAATTCCTGTTAACTTATTGATATTTTTAGAAAAGCAGTCTAATGCCATTTCTACACTCAGTGATAAAGCGAGAGACTGTTAAAGCGAGCTGTAGTGTAGCGGGCCAACATTCACTAAAGTTCGTCATGAAGTCAGCCACTATTATAAAAAGCACTTTATTATTAAATATTTTTTGTGACACAAATTTTGTAA
This sequence comes from Gastracanthus pulcherrimus, assembly GCA_949152435.1. NCBI lineage: Eukaryota > Metazoa > Arthropoda > Insecta > Hymenoptera > Pteromalidae > Gastracanthus > Gastracanthus pulcherrimus. Next base: position 195,758,412 of record OX424572.1, read on the forward strand.
AAAACACAGATTATTTAGTATCTTAGTCAAATATTTTTTAATATTCTGCAATTAAAAACAATATACGTCATGATCGTTAATACGTTAATTACAGTCAATAATGTAACATTCAATAGTTGAACATAAAACTACAGTCGATTAATTTTTGAATCAACAGCTGTGTAGTGTAGATGACATGCGCTTCATCTTTCTAAAACATTAAAGCTCTCTTGATCAGTATCTCGCTTTATCATTAGGTGTAAAAACGGCATAATGGAGGTATAAATTTGCTTTTTCTTATTCATAATAAATCCTATAACCTTCCACAGATTCTATTTACTTTACGTGTGGTCGACTAATTTTACTTTCGAAGAAAATTAAAAACGTAATTAAAAATAAAATTTCTTGATATTTCAAAGTGGACAATTGTAATTGAAAACATTTTTATTATACAATTCATGAATGAACGATATACGTAAGTCATAAAATTAAAAAAGTGTCGTTAGCGCAGCTTACCCTCTTGTTGGGTAATTATAGTGCACATTAAAGTTAAGAAAGAAATTCAATTAAAACATTTTAAGTTATTGATTACAAGCTTGAATGGTTAAGTTTTACACAATTTACCAATTTAATTTCCAGTAGAAAGAGCAATTGTCATCCATCAATGCTTTAAAACTTTGTGATAAAGTCATTAGGCAATTTGAAAAAACAGTTGTAGAACTTTAATTTGCATAGATTGCTGCATCCTTATACAAAGAAACTTTTAAGGAGAGTTTGATTATAGTAGGAACTTTAAATACATTCATCTAGTTTATTTAAAAAATATTTAAATATAATTCTAAGCACTATATTATTCAGCTGAATCAATCATTGACTCTGCTTTAAACTCTTAATATTTGATAATGAAAAAAACGTTCTGCATTATTAATAGTTTGGCATTATTAAAAAAAAAAATTACTTCGCGAAACCCCGACTCTTCCTCGTTGCCCGAGTGATTAAACCTAATCGCCAAGTATTATCATTCCCAAACGCATCCAACTTGATACCCTGAAACTTCCTTAATGAGAAAGAGGTCAATGATTCCAGCAGCATTGCCCTGTCGATCAAATAACCTCCTAACATCCCCCGTCAGGAGTCGAGTTTGATGCGGGCGCGCGCTTGCGATAGGCCCTTAAGCTGTATTTTAGCCCAGGGGGCTTACGAGATCTTACTCCGTCACTGAGCACAAAGCGCGAGCGCGAGAGGGGCATAAATGAATGGCGATAGGCCGCTGTGCCGCGGCGATCGACTTGGAGATTGACGAAGGATTGTTATCGCGTACTAAGGTCTGAGTCCTTCAATCGAAACAGTTATACAATAATGGCCGAGCGGCGAGCGCGCGCGCGCGCGGTGAGCTGCGAAATGAATCGGAGAGCACAGAGGAGGCAGAGATGGATTGACAACGCGAGCAGGATTTCAAACCGTTATTTATAAGGATATTTTTTCCCCTTTATGGCGCTATCCCCCGTTTTTCTTGACGAAAAGAGAGAGAGAGAGAGATCCCTGGTCTTCCTTCAAATCACATGCAACAGCAGCAACATCATGAAAGAAAACGCGCGCGCGCTCGCGTACTCAGGGCTTTAAAGGAGATGTAGGCAAAGGAGGCGAGAGACGATAGCTTTAACGGCTGCTAACTTGTGCAACAGATGTAAAGTGCATTTGTAAAGCTTTTTATTCACTTGTTCAAATGACCCAATAGGGTAAAAACATTGAATGATTATAATGAATTGATAAATGTATCTTTTTTATATAAACATTTAGAATTGTATTACATTTTACATATTTCGGCTACTGTTGCATTATATGTACTGCATAGTTTAATTTGCCTTAGTCTTCAAATAAAACACTTGTGAATTTCTCTATAATATAGAAAAGATAAACTATTTCGAATTTAATTTTAAAAATTAATTATATTAGACTTATAATGTATTTTACTTTCCAAAGTTATAAACAGTCGTAAATATAAATATTTTTTTCCTTCAAAATATTTCACGTACTTATACATATATCAAGAACTCTGTTATTATGAAACTTCTTTATTTCACTAAATCAATATTATCTTCCAAGTTATAAATCTTTTGTATTTCGTGTGTTCTGCAGTCACGTGTTTGCAATAAGTTATATTTCTTGTATTCTGACAAGTTGCAAGAAATTGATATTTTCTAATATAAAAACAAAACATCTTTCCTTTTCTAAAAATTTATGTGTTAAGAAAATGAAAACTTTTTAAACAAAATAATATACAATACAAAAGATATGGCTACATTCATATATGATCGTACTAATACATTTTATTTTAAAAGTTATCAAAGGCTTGAATTCTCGATATATGGTAATTTATCAGTAACAAATAATACACGTAATTATTAATTACAGCATAATAAATTACTCTAATAGGCATAACAGGGTTATAAAGTAAAGTAAAAATAGACAATAAAGTTCTGCTGAACAAACATACAGTAAACACGAGATATAGAGGTTGAGATTCACATTCATTTATAATGCGCTTTGAGGCAAGTTCCATCAAGAACGATCCATTTATACATGTGCCCCACAATGTTTTGTGGTTTTGAATACAATTCATACAGGGGTGTTATAAATAGAAAATGTTGATTGATTGAATTATCTAATGTTTATTTGATATTCGACTTATATTATTTACGCCAAGTTATGTACTTATTATATTATCTCAAAATTCATCTTTTCTTTTTCTATGAAAGGCATAATTTATTTTATTAGAAATTCTTGTAAATATTGCACTGTAATTTGATAATAAATGTATAAAGTATATATTACATTTCACAGACATTTACAAACATTGTTTGAGTTAAATAAACATAAATATTAATGTTCAATATTAACTAAAATTTCTCATAAAGTTTGTATTAAAAATTATTGAAATACCTAGAATAGTATACATCGTATATCTATGTAGCCATACCAGATCGACTTATTCTACATGAAGTCAGACAGGTAGTTTTCATGTTACTTGAATGTCAAGCTGATTAATTAGATTAGAAGACTTCTAATGCACATTATTACGTTAACATATAAAATATAATATATATGTAACACGTTGCGTCTTAACTGTATAAGAAGTGGAATGATAAATATTTTTAGAAGTAATCACTTTGATGTAAGTACTCGAAGGATAACAAGAGGAAAGCTAAGGTTTCACATTGGTACTTGCGGTTACCACTGTCGCTGAAATGGTTATGCGTACAGTACACGCCCACGCTCAATTGCGTTCACATTTCAGAGGTGTTCACTAATTGAAGATAGATACCTCGCCTTAGCGTGCTAAATTGCAGCATTCAAAAGCCCTTGAGGTATTTACAACATGACGAGGTCTTATTATATGATTCTTTTTAATCATTGATTGAAGTTGTAACATTCTTACAGAAGAATATTTAAACGAATCGTAATACCCTTCATCAAATGTTTTATCAAAATTGGTTTTACGCCAATTTGAACATTAATTAAAACGAAAATATCTTAAAAATGAATTGTATTTATTGTACATATATTGTACATATATATGTACATGCACACGATTGTTATTCAATTAGTAACTAAATTCTTACCTTACATCAATGTTATTTCATATATCATTTTTTTTCGTCGCATTATCTGTATTATAATAATACTTGAGATTAAAATATTTTATTAAGGAATACATAGTGTCAGGAGCAATGATCGAGCAGAAAAAAGTATAAGCGCGAGCTTTATAAGTAGAAAGATTAAAAACTTTACACTTTATGCTTTGCATACAAAAGTTTATATCCGATTAATTTTTTACGCGATGCCCATCATAAATAGACGGGTACACAATTATGAACTTTACTATATGCTTCTTACAAATTTGTGATCTTATGGAATTTCAAAACAGCGAGTTTTATAAACGAATTAATATAATACATGTAGTAAGACAAACTTTAATATATTTATAATTTTATAGCAGGGAAAATAATCCTTGAACCTAGATTTAAACCTATAAGAATGTTATTACAATGTTTTTTTATACTACTGTGCGTAAAGTAGACCACTTTTCAACGTTATCTGTTCGTAAAGTGGTACTTTTTTAACACTGTACGTGAAGTAATGCGTAAAGTAGTGCGTGAAGTAACAAAATTTATCTAAAAATTTTTTGGCTGTAATATCGGCTTTGTAAAACCCTAACCTTGTTTTCAACTTAGATAATATTTCAATTGTTCTGCCGGCGTTAAGCGGTATATAAATTTGCCCACATGATAATCCCCAATGAATGCATACGTGATAGTTAATTAATAGCGAAGTGCAAATCAGCGTACAATTTCAGTATTTAATGTATAATTTATAATTATAATGTAGAATAATGGCAATTTAATGTTAATCAATATACTGAAAAGTAAATTACTTCAGCAAAAAATATTTAATACAGAGAAAAATAACAATAAATACATATAATATTTTTATTAAATAAAAGTACTTTCAATAAATTTGTATTAATTTATACAAGAAAATATTTTTTTCCATTAATTTATTTCAAATGCAATGAACGCTATGTAGTAGGAAACTGTTAAAATACTGTCGCATTGCTTCGAAAATTATCCAATGCACTTAATTAAACAATCTCTCGGTTCTGATACTTTGTCACATAAGGTATAATAAAATTACATTTATAATATAAGGCAAAAATAATTAATCACATAATAGAATACCTAGATCTTAATTCACAATATCTCGTTAACGGATACTCCATTATGCCGTTTCTACACCTAGTGATAAAGTGAGAGTCTGATAAATCGGGCTATAGTGCATGAAGCTGGTCAAGTTTCACTAAAGATCGGCATGAAGTCAGCCTCTATTATAAAGGACAATGAATTATTAAATATTTGTTATGAAATAAATTATGTAAAAACATAGATTATTTTATTTTTCAGTGAAAGATATTTCAATATCCTACAAATAAAAGCAATATGCATCTCGTAAATACGTTAATTATTGTCAATAAAAATACAAATAGTCGATTAATTTTCAAGCTTAAGACAGATTAAATGCCGTGTAATGTAGTCGGCACGCGCTTCATCTTCCTAACACATTAAAGCTCGATTTAACAGTCTCTCGTTTCATCACTATAGGTGTACAAACGGCATAAGTAGTTAATTATTTTTTCGTAAAACGTTATTAAAAGCGCATAACCCAAACGTTAAAATAAAGTTCCAGAGATTTGATCATATACGCAGACGTTGCAGCGGCAACAAGCAAAGCCTATAGTTTCACTTACGAATTTATGACCCGGTGCACACGTGTGTGCTTCTCTCTCTCTCTCTCTCTCTCTCTCTCTCTCTCTCTCTCTCTCTCTCTCTCTCTCTCTCTCTCTCTCTTTCTCGTTCTCGTTCTGTTTCTATGAATTTTTCAGCAATTTCAACCGTTCGGTAAATTTACTCTTGTATAAATTTATCTTTCGGTATATTTATCCCCACCCGGAAATTTTTGGTCGAATGCGTTCTAAATCCTCCAATGAACTAAGCGAAAACGTGCGTTTGATGCAACTAGACCCAATGAAATTGCAGTATTTCCCACGTTGAGTGTACATGGTTTGAAAAGTTGGCCTTCTTTAGATTTACTTTCTAGGCTTTATTCACGGCTTTATTTATATATATATATTCCCCCCATAAATTACGTTGGAAGGGTGTGTAAGTGCAAAGGAAGGTTCCATAAGGGTTGTTTTCAGCCTCGAAGGTAACAACTCAGTTTTTACATAATAAACAATAATGTTAAGCTAAATGACTATCGGCTGTCAATGGGTAAGAGTTTAGATTAATTTTACCCTTGGTGTAGTTTATGGCAGCATATAGTTAAATAACACAAATGAAGTTTCTACTAGGCTAGTCGGACAACACTGTTAGTAAAGTGGCCAATTTTTAACTACTTAGAACTTCGTTAATTAAAATTCAGAGAGTGAATATTTTTGCAAAAACCCATGAGGCATTAGAATAAAAGGTTCAAATAACATGTCTAAATAATTTTTGAAGCCCAAAAACCCGATATATATTTACTGCGAATCGAAAGTACCTTAAGGTGGCTACATTACCTGTACCCACCTTAATTATGGCAACTGAATCATTTATTATACTTTTTACGTAAGCGTTTTCTCGTCCCGACTTTGCATTATCTCCTTTGCTTCTTGAAAACCCGAAATCGTAATTAGAGTTTATTCGGTTACTATTAATATCTTAGCTGCAACGTGAATCAGATGCACCCTTTATTTAAATATTATACGCAATATATGACCAATAAAAAAAAAATATCATCTTATTTATATTAAGCAAGAAGAAAACTTTCCGTATCAAAACATTTGCAAGAAATTAACGTCATCTATCTGCCACAAGATTACAAGATAATAGTAATTATTTTGGCTTTAGTTGATTTCTATCAATTCTATCACGCGTACGCGGGCATCCACGTGGTTGCAGTAATGCGCGTAATGTACACCTGATTAGGCACAGGCGCGCGCACCCCTGCAGTGTCCAACAAGTGTAGACTAACTAATAACAGTAAACAAGCATGTATCCGAATGCGAGTGATATATATGAAGCATTAGATTCCAAAACCTGCCGATTTCAAAAAAATCGAAAATTGAGTTAGCGCGGTAAATATACTCTATGTGACATCCTCTATCTGTTTCGAAAGTTGTTATACCAACAGAAAATTGTTCACTTATAAAATTCTAGAAATAAATTTACGTTACAAATCAAACTTCGACCAAGTCCAAAAACATTGTTTTTCAAAACTTGTCAAGTCCTAACTTACTAAATGTTGGTAAATATATTAAATTTTCTATCTTTTCTTTTCATATTTAAGAAAAAATCTTTTTTTATGAAAACTTTTATAACTGAAAAATAACAAATTTCTTTAATTAGAAGATCTTTTTTGTTAGTTTCATAAAGCAAGTATAAATAAATAAAATATTTAATACAGTATAAGTGTAATAAGTCCATATTTATAATTTTCTAACGCTTACAATGATTTTAACGTTCTAATTGGTATATTGAAGGGTTCGATGCTAAAAGGCCCTGAGCGCTCGGCTGGAATTTTTGCAGCGAAAAATTGACGTCAACGTGACCGATTTTCAAAAGTTACCAATTGATGTTTAAATAATGCCATTATGTAGAGGATGAAAAGAGGCAACTTTTTTCTCTTTACACTTTTCTTCTACAATCAATATTTTCCGAGAAAATCAACGAAAACCGGAAAATTGCGAAGCGCCTTTGAACTACGTTTTTCAAACTTAAATCGCTCAAGCTTCGAAAAATATCAACGGATCTTTCTGATTTTTGGTATGACATCGTAAAATACCCTACTGCTGCAGATAAAATCAATAAAAGTTAATAATTATATATTTTTCATTAATAATTTAGTTGTAAACAAGCAAACAACTTTTTATAGCGTTATGTATGTTCGACGGAAAAAAGTGTGTGAGGAAGTTTAAGTCACAGAAAATTTTCAGCGAGAGATTTGTTCGTCTACACTTGAAGAAGTTTTCCAGAAATTTTCAGACCAATTGAATGAGAATTGGTAGAGATATAGCGATTTTTCCCAAAGCAATCGTTCCGCGTGGTTACGTTACACACGTGCATACAAGTTACACATATAATATCGGTAGGCTAAAGTTTTGGCTGATGCTTTTTCGAAGTAGATACTTTACTTTACTTTATTTCATAGTGCTATTTAAAATATATTTGTAATGTAGTTATTCTAACGAGCAATGAGTATATAATTTTCGCATACGAAATAGTTAAAAAACAATGAAAACTAACCTCTAACAATAAACAATACAAAATAGATATCGTCTTGCGTCGAAATCGTTGTACTGTTTTTCTTACTCGTTTCCGAGCTACATTTTTTTGTTTATGTATATAAATAAAGATTTACTAAACTATTTTAAGCATAAAGTTAAGCAACATAGGGCGTAAGAAAATTAGAAATGAGTCTGCATGGAAAAGGAATGTTATTAAAAATTTGAAAAATAAGGTAAGCAAAATATTGTGAGGCATAATATCGAAGCAATATTTTTATTGTAAATATGAGTATTAAAACGTAAACAAATCTGAAAATTGTAATCAACAGTCGAATATGTATTCTTAAATAGAATATTTGTGTTGCAGAATAACATCATGTAAATAAATAAATTGGGCTCGAACTCCATCGTACAGCCTTCAAGCGAAGCGACCACGCGGAACGATTGCTTTTGGAAAAATCGCTATATCTCTGCCAATTCTCATTCAATTGGTCTGAAAATTTCTGGAAAACTTCTTCAAGTGTAGACGAACAAATCTCTCGCTGAAAATTTTCTGAGACTTAAACTTCCTCACACACTTTTTTCCGTCGAACATACATAACGCTATAAAAAGTTGTTTGCTTGTTTACAACTAAATTATTAATGAAAAATATATAATTATTAACTTTTATCTATTTTATCTACAGTGGTAGGGTATTTTACGATGTCATACCAAAAATCAGAAAGATCCGATGATATTTTTCGAAGCTAGAGCGATTTAAGTTTGAAAAACGTGGTGCAAAGGCGCTTCGCAATTTTCCGGTTTTCATTGATTTTCTCGGAAAATATTGATTGTAGAAGAAAAGTGTAAAGAGAAAAAAGTTGCCTCTTTTCATCCTCTATACGATGGCATTATTTAAACATCATTTGGTAACTTTTGAAAATCGGTCACGTTGACGTCAATTTTTCGCTGCAAAAATTCCAGCCGAGCGCTCAGGACCTTTTAGTATCGAACCCTTCTATTACATATATCCATAATACTGTAAATATACTGTAAAAAGTGCAAACAATGATGAAATTGATCTATACATACTATTATAATCCCTTTGCCCCTCTATCTGTATCTGTAATAAGTTTTTTGCATTTTTCTCAAAACTCCATGTAAAAGATTTGGCAAGTTTTGGTTTCCAACGCCTGATATATATAACAATACAACGCAGTTCAAATACGATTGACCTACTTGTTATATTCTTCATCGGGTTAAGAATTCCATACAAGATTATTATAAGTTTGACACTAATTTAATGTTTACATTAAATCAAATATGTGTAGATCTTAAACAGATTGTATTTTCAGAATTGATAACATATAACAATAGGTATATTAAGTAACTTTTTAATTATTTATATAAATTAAAAGAAAGAAAGAAAAATTGTTTGTTTTTAGATTTCATCATTAATTGAAGTTGGTGAAGTTATAATCGATGGTACCGACATTAGTATTTATTTTAATATGACAGCAGATCAGGTATTAATATAAATTATGCATACGTACCGATACATACCGTACACTAAATATACGGCAGTATTGTTTAAATATTGATTATAAGTATCATGTACTGTAACCTGTTCCTATGAAAATTAACGAAGCTTGTCAGGAGCATTTTAGACTGACAATCAGATCGATCGTTTTGCTTAGCCTGTTATTAATTTTACCTCGTAAATCAAAATTTTGCTTTATATTAATGTCGAAGTATACTTGAATATTTCATGAGAGAAAGGAATCGAGTCATTATGCTAAGGTATTGCAAGAATTATGCTAATTAATCGCGGAAATAATATATTTAATGGGATACTTGCTTAGTACGAAGAGATCGAGGTATGAACTTTCATATTGTATTACGCTTAAAAGTTTCTTAAAATATATTGAGATAAAATTGTGAATTTCAAATAAAATAACTACATTCAGAGAAGCATTGTAGTACGTATATTAGTAAAACAGTATTGAACTTAAGAGTGCAAAATCCGAGCTAAATTTTTCTCAAAGCGGTTACTAAGATAATTAAAAAAAGAAGAATCATTATTTTCTATTTTCTTGAATCATATCCTTAAAAATTTAAGGATTAAAATTTTAAAATAAATATGAGAAAAAACGCATTTTCCAAGCTACAATAATATAGTAAAATACACTAAAAATAAATTATAGTTCTAAATAAATTGAATTTTACTAAACCGTTTATTAATTATCTCTAAAAAGTTTTTTTTCAGTGTACTAACTAAAATCTACTAGAATTTTACAGATAATAGAAGTTAATAATAATAATAATAATAATCATAATAATGATAATGTTAATGGTAATGATATTGATAATGATAATGATAATGATAATGATAATGATAATGATGATAATGATAATAATTATAATAATAATAATAATGATAATAATGATAATAATGATAATAATGATAATAATGATAATAATGATAATAATGATAATAATGATAATAATGACAATAATAATAATAATAATAATACAAAGAAGTAAAACAACCAACAATTACTCTGAGATCTAAAAAATACATTGTTGGTAAATTTAACGGGAACATATTTATCACTACCAAAACAAATTTTTCCCCACACCTGCACCGAAAGTACCACTTTTCCTCCCGGGCGCCTGGAGAGAAATGTGTATTTTCGGTGCTGGTGTGAGGAAAAATAGTATACGCACCATGGGAGGTAAAATGGCGACCCCATAGCACGTGTTTGACACCCTCGCCTTTGGCTCGGGTGGCATTTTACACGTGCTATGGACTCGCCAATTCTTTACCTCCCTAGATGCGTAATATACTATACTAGCGAATTAGTCAAAAATAGGTTAAAGAACCCGCGAATACTGCCCCTCCTGCTACTTTAAATCAACAATCACTTCGAATAAATTATAACTCTGCTCACTGACTCCATTTGATTTATAAAGGCTATATGCCCCCTTTGGAACAAGCGGGTCTCGGGTAACCAGAGCCTTTATCCACCAGTAATACGCGCCGCATGCGGAAAACCTAATCCCTCCATGAAGAAAAAAAAGGAGCCACAGGCATCGTAATATCAAATTATAAAGAGGGAGAACTCAATTTTCCGTCGAGCGCGGGTGAGCGCGTGCAGAAAAGAAAGATGAATAACAAAAGATCGAGAGAATGATGCATGCGTCGAAGAAGCAGCAGCAGCAGCAATGTGCAGTAATGCGATCGAGCACATCGTCGTCGTTGTCGTCGTTGCAATAAATCGACTGCAGAACGACGAGCGCAGTGTATATTGCCCCGTGCACACGTGCGATGCTTCGAGGATGATTTACAGGCCGCGGAGCCGTGCAATTAGAACGTCGCGAAGAGGGAAGAGTGCACCGCTGATTTCTTACTCAGCTACCGTTCACCAGCTGCCGTTATTTTTCAGAGAAGGGCCGCGTATATTCGTGTATTTGTGTGTTTGGTATAGGGATTGGATGCAAAAAGTCGTAATTCATTGGCACTTAGCTTTTTCAAACCTTATTAATTGTTACAATATCAAATTATTTGCTCTGTTTAACTCTGGGGTGAAAAATCAAAATGACAAGTCTACTTTTTAATATGACGTGATATATAACTAAAAATTTTTAAATTATCATCTAAACTTATGCAAAAGTATTATATAATAGATTATGAAAAAATATTTAAATTGTAGATATAAAAACTTAAATAGTTTTTGCATATCGTTACATTTTTTTTCAATTGACAATAATAATTTTGCAACAATAATTGCACTATATTTGCACTATAACTGTTGATTAAATTTTATTTATGAATATAATGAATGCATGATACTTTTAAAAATAAAATTTTATCCTAATTTTGTACTTTTGTTCGAGTTTATGAACAACGGATTTATTAATTTATTGCAAAAATAACACAAAAATGAGAAAACAATATAAAACAAAATCGAATCGATAAATTTTAAAATTTCTTTTTCATTTCAAATCTTCATAAAAAAATGAAAAAAAAAGCTTTGAAGAACCCGTTATAAAACAAAAATGAATCGATAAATCTTAAAAATTGTTTAAGATTTAAAATTTTCCACAAAATACGGGAAACATAAACTTTGATCGGTCAAACATTACCGCGGAATATCCAAGAAATAAACAATCAAAAAATGTTTGAAAAGAAATATAACGTCATTTATCTCTAAAAATAAAAGTCCTCATGATCTGGATAAAGAACTTAGCCAAAAGATAGTAAAAGGTTACTTTTTTGTAAATTTATAGAAGGAATGGTGTCATTTTACTCTATCGTAGGTCATTGAAAATCGATTTTTTTACAAAATAATTTTTTTCTCGGCAAGATAAAAGTCAAATGGCTCAAAAAATTTTTGGATATTGTACTTCATGTTACTAATCATCTCAAATTTTTTCAATAAATTTCCATCATACGTTTTTGATATCAGGTAAGTGTGGGTATTACTGAGGAATTTTCTAAATCAAATCTCACAATTTCAAGAATCGATTCATAAAAAAAAGGTTTCAGAACGTGTATTTTTTTAATAAATGCTGTAGAAACATTTTTTGTCACTAGTTTATATTACTGCGGCTCGGCATGTATTTACTGCGTGGCGATTACTGTGCATGCAATTCACAGGTTAGGACCCGCAGAAATACAAACATAAGCGTGGTGTGTATTACTTTGGTCGACTACTGTATTTATACAAATATATAAAAGAAAATAGATTTTTTCTTCCATAAACATGCATATTCCCAAAAGTTAAGGCAATAATTAATCATTATTAAAGGAATATTTACTAAAAAGTAGTATTTTTGTCGACTTTGTGAGCCCGCAGTAATCGGGGCGTCCGCAGGAATACCCACTGTTACCCTATAACAGTTAAAAATAAAAGACACGTTTTTGTTTAACAAACGAAGGGAAAAATGAATTACGAGTACCAAAAATTTTGGGTCGGAAAAGTTAGGTAATTTTATGCTTGTTATATCACAAAGCAGGATTCACGAGAGGAGAAATTAATAATTCAATCACAGTTTAAACGTGTGCATCAACGCGCTGCCGTCGCTGTATAGTAGAAGACGGGGCACGTCTACGTGCTACCGTCGTTGTGTGAGACGGCGCGCATCCTTGCGCAGCTGACAATGTCCTGGAGGGCTGCTCAAAGGTCCCGAAGTACGGTGCGTGCCCGGGTGCTGCTGCTGCTGAGGAAATCGGCGCGCATCCTTGTGCTGCCGTTATCGGAGCACTCAGCTCAAATCCTCGCATCGCCGTCGATGGAGAGAATAACGTGCACAATCACGCGGTCAACGTTGTAGGTGACGGCAATCGTCCTCGTCAATTCGTTGTTGAAGGCGACGGGGCCACCGTCGCTGTTGAAAAGCTTTGCGTTGCCGATATTGCTGTTGAACAGTGGAGCACGCCCTCTGGTGCTAACATTGATGCTGTTGGACATAGATCACGCTTCCGCATGATTGCCGTCGTCGTCTCGAAATCGCGGATCCTCTGCTGCTGATTAGCACAGCACGTTTTCCCGCGTGATCTCGCGCATGCTCTCAGCTCGTTAATCGCTGAGAACTCAGTTACCCTGACGTGCAGTATACAATTCTCCATTGTTCAATTGTTAAAAAACTCTCTAAATTAAATAAAACACGAAAATTAGAATTTTGCATAAAACACCAGTTCATCACAAGTATGACCTATAGCTGAAACTCGATACATGCTGCGGTCCCAATGATCGTAAACACGTTCGGGCGCGCTGCGCTGCTCCGCCCGCAGCTTTCTACAGCAACGTTGCTGCCAGATGTACAACACTGTACTACAGTGTATACCATTGTGCCGTCACACGAATTTCAATGCATTATTTTTACTTCAGTGCTTGTTCAATTTTAAGACAGGAAAATACAATGGAATACTGTTTTTATAATCTAACAAATACAACTAATAATGTATATCACGTTAATTAATTCCGAATGAATGTCTATAAATTCTAAATAAGCACTTTAAGACTTTATTTACAAATATAAATTTACTAACAAAACCAACAAACTGTTTTATCTAAAGAATCGTATTAACAAATGTTTAAGTGAATTATACCCACAGTTTCTGCCTTATTCCTGATAACAATAACAGATTTATGTATTAAAATTAAATTTTAATTAACAATCATTTAAACGAATATATTAATCGACCATAAAAAATACCGCTTTTCCTTTTATACGTACTCAAAACATTTTAAATAAAATTTAATCGCTAGTAAATTGCACACACAATTTCTAAATTCACTTATTTTCTTATAATTTTTTAACAATCTCAACTATTCTGTATAAGAAAAATTTATGAACATTTTATTATCACTACATATGAACAATTAGACTGAATATTACTATATATGAACAATTAGACTGAATATCACTATAAATGAAAAATTAGATTAAATATCACTACTTATTTCATCAAGACACAGAATAAATATAAAACCAAACGAACAAAACTGCACCACTGCACAGTGTAACTAACTAAATATATATATAAAATAACATATAACCATTTTATTTAATGATACGAATGTACTTAGCCTAGCGCTTTGTTATTTGCGCTTTATCTAGTTGAATATCAATATAGATGCGCTCCGGGGACCGGTCAGCTTTCAAGTACACGTACTTGCATCGTCATAGATACAGCAGCCACCATTGCACAGTCCCATGCAACGTATGCACGATAATAAAAAATACTTTTCACTAAAATCACTTTGAATTCACGTCCGATACAAATAAATGTCTCCTCCGTGATCGACGATGATAATTTCCCGGGTTTCTGGCACCAAATGTTTCGGCACAAAGCAGGATTCACGAGAGGAGAAATTAATAATTCAATCACAGTTTAAACTTTCAAAATTATATTTATTCAAATGCCTAGCCGATATATTTCTGTGACGCATTTACGCTAAAAATCCGATGCTCTCTCTAATAGTCACACGATGTGAATCATACGAGAGTCTAAACTGCACTGCCTTGTTGTTGTCGAGAGCGCCAACGCAAAAAAACAGAAAAACTCAAACTCAAACATCTAAAAATAGCTTTACAAATATCTAAACAAAATCACAAAGTAAATTATTATTGTGCCCCCTTCGTTTAAAAAAAAAATTGTACCCTGAAACATTACATTTGACCGTGGATTACTCGAAATATTGTTGCATACACACACACACACACACACACACACACACACACACACACACAGACAAACACATACAAAGACGCACGCACGCACACGCACACGCACACATGCGCACACCCTCGCACACACACGCGCACACATGCATACACACGCACACAAGCATACACAAACACACATACATACACACATACACATACACATACACACACACATACATACACATCTCTACAGACATTTTCTAAAAATAATGTATTTTGATTCCTAATGTCTCAAAACTTGTTTCTATAATGATTTTACACAACTTATTTTCACCATCACAGAGCTTTACACGTAGAAATTAAAAAAAAATATGCGTGGGTTCTTCAGGACCCCTACATGTCTAACAAGTTAATACAATTTTGTTCTATTAAAACAATTTTTAATCATTAAAAATAAATTAAAAAATAAAAGTAAAATTACTTACTTAAATAAAAGAGAAAAAAGTTATTTCTAACTTAATTTTTGCTGTGCATTATTAATATTCTATTATACGTTAATCAATCAAGAGATCACAGCTGTTATTATCGTTATATGAGTACATCTAATTCTTCAAAATTAAAATGCGTTTATTTAAATACCGCGCTCTTTTATCGACTTCTCTCCTAATGTTTAAATAAAGCGAATATTTAGTTTAGAATATTTTAAAATTAGGTGGCGGATTTGTTTACTCCATTAAGGTGATATTAAATTCACTCGTCACCAGCAATTGCGAGGACCCAGTTTCTTCATTTAATTTTGAATTTTGAGTGAATATCTCTATAGAACGCTGTTAAGGTGGCTCTACGGTGATTTTTACAAAAAATTTCGACATTTTTTGTAATGTTTAAAAATTTGGTTCAACTCATCCTTAACAAGTAGAAACAGCAATATAATAATATTTTTACATTTTAAGCTAAAAAATTTCATAGTTTAGTCATAGCTATTTATTGCAAATTCACATTATTTTTCCTAATTTCTATCGTTAAAATGCTGTGAAAACTTAATAAACGAAAGTCTTGTTTGTTTTTTAGGTTACAAATGATCTATACTTTCTATTAAAAGCTTTTAATTTATTTTTGTTAGTATAATAAAGTTTGGTAAATTTGTATTAACGTATTATAAAATAAAGCTACATTTATCATTATTTTTCATTAATTGCTGTTTTCTCATTATTTTAGTTTTCAATCTTCAAAATGTTGTTGCATACCAAAATAATCACTTGATGAAACTTTTAGTATAGGGTCTTTGAAGCATTCTCAGCATTAGTTAACTAAAATATTTTGTAAATATCCATGACAACACTCATGTTTTTAAAGAACACACAGTTGAGTAAAATTGGTAGTTTCAGCTAACTTATTTTTATTTTACTGTCAAAAACACTATCAATTTTTTGGTTCATAAATGTCATTGTGGTGCGCCAACAACTTTTACCATATGGCCTAATTTTACTTAAAATAAACCTATTATTCTCAATAAGTTCAGAATTATGTGATAAATTTTTTTTAAAATGTGTGTATTAATTGATAATATCGTTATAAACATGCCGTGTAAATATTATTTTGTTAGCCTTAAAGCTACGGAAGTTTTATTTTTCACCAAAGAGCCCCATTAAGTGGTATGTTGTCCCAATTGAGTCACAATAGGCCCAAAACATGTTTCTAACATGTCTTTTAGAAAACTCTATTTTTACTATTACAAAGCTTCCTTTAGGAAGAAGCAAAAGATCTGGAAAGTTGGTTTTCCAAAAAGGTCTCTACAGAGAGAAAATTTACTAGCAGTATCACCAGAGACCATGACATCAGAAGTAAAATGCTTTGAAAGATGAGTTACTCAAATGGTTAAATCAAATACGTGTAACTATGATACCAATAAGTAATTGCTAATTATTCATGGAAAAACAACATGAATGCGCTCGGAAATCACGGAATAGTTTCGTTATTTTTTGATAGTGTATAAAACGTGTATTTGTTAAGTATGCACGCAAAAATCCATTAAATAGCAAACAAAAATATAAGAAACGTGACTTTACCTAATTAGTAATCCAATTGTGAACTTAAGAAATTAATGAAATTATTTACTTTTACGAACAAAGTCCCATTATCGCGGGGCTTAATTCCCTCGTTTTTAAAAATATTTAAATACATTATTATACTTTATTTGATGTTCAATATAGTATGCTGCCAAAATAAATATTTTTATCAACGAATAACAACTTACGAGTTGATAGAAATAAGTATATGCAATACTAAAAGTATTTGATAACTAATAATTTCCTTTCCGAAAATTAGTCAATCATAACTTAGTCAACAAAAATTTTGTGATTGATGTCGAAAATAAAATTTTGTAATAAAACTTCATTGTAAAACTACAAATAGGGGAGGGTGGGGTAAGCGTGGCACCCTAACTTATTTTAAACATATCATTAAAATATTAAAACATATCAATATTTTAAAAATTGCAATGTATAGGCCTATTCTTCTAGTATTAAGATTCGTTATTGCAAATTTTTAATTTGAATTATATTATAGTTTAAAAAATCAAATTCTAGAGCGATCGAAAATGCCACACTTGCCCCACCGGTGGGTCAAGTGTGGCACGGGGTGGGGTAAATGTAGCACGGCCGAATGATGTTTTTATTTCTGCTGGTAAGTTCATGAAAATTGTGTTTTTTTTTAAATATTTATTAGGAATATTGAGAGAGGCTATTTATTAGGTTAATAAAATATTAAATAATAGTTTTTTCAATTAAAATTTTTATTTTTTTATCAAAATGTAACAAAGAACTTATATAATATCAATCACAATTTAATACTTTTTTGATACATTTATTCTTTTTTTCTATAATTAATTTTTTTTTACTTTGGCAATACAAAAATAAATAATCTTTTGAGATATAATTATATATTTAAGGCTTTGGCAATATCTTCAGTTACGTAATAAATGTCCACCGGTTCATTATTAAAAAATGTCTCATTGTTTAGAACTGGCAGATCTGGTATTTCAATAATACTTTGAATATTATCCAAGGAAGGTAAATCTACAATTGAACCAGTTGGCACCTGTGAATTACACGTGTGCTCTATCCCACCTTGCTCCGTTTTGAGTTCGATAGGTTAGGTGCGTCAAGACGAACTCACTACGCGGCGCTGTGTGTGCTACATTTGCCCCACTTAGTATGCCACGATAGCCCCTTTTTAATTCAATTTTTAATCATTTATAATTAATTATTTACGGCACTTTTGAAAAAACAAAAGAAAGGCTCTAAAAGTTTAAAAGTTAATTTATGAAACGCGCATAATTTCACTTAAAAAAGGAATCATTTTCGATCCGTACTGAGCCGACGAAAAATGAAGGCAACCTTTTTTTCATGCTCCGATTTTCAAACTTGCATTAATAATTATTAACATTAATTTTTGAGTTTATGACTTAAAAAAAAAATACTAGAGTCATTTCTAAATGTGTATAAACAAAATTAGATTTTTAACGTACGTTATTGTTTATAATATTAAGGTGCCACATTTAGCTGCCCTGCCCACTTTACCCCACTCTCCCCTATTTGTTTACCAATTTTCCAAATTTCGTCATAACTTACATTATTCTGTTTGTATTGTTATTTTTAAAATATTATTTATATTATAAATTTCTTTAATAAAGACACTTAAATTTTACTCGGGGCTTTGGTACTTTTTGTGTAAATAATACTTTTTGAATGCACGCGTCGTTATGTAAACAAATAACCTAACCTCCATTACTACTAGACATTTAAGCTACATTTTTAACTTTAATTTAGTGAAATACTTAATGTAGTATGATTAGAATTGCGTATTACTTTGATTATTATAAAACTGTTATTATTTCCATTATTAATTAATACATAAATTACTTATTTTATCAAGTTTATATTAACTAGAATATTAAGCAGAATCTAGCTAGAAAATAGCTAAAAAGCATGTCGTTTTTAACTGAGATTTAGCTAATTTCTTAACCAGAATTAAAGCAGATTTAGAAAATCTAGCTAATATCTGGCTAGATAGCTGGCTAGAAACCAGCTTAGATTTCTACCAGTGTACAAACAGTCCATTAATACGAACTCAATCCCCGGTCCCTTCAACTTCGTATTAACGAAGGTTTACTGTATTGCGGAAGGCTAAATTAGAAATATATAGAAAAATTATATTGCCAGTACTTGTATACGGATGCGAAACGTGGGCGTCAATCAATGAGGAAGAAAATAGATTAAAAGTGTTTGAGAATAAAGTCCTTAGAGTGGTATTCGGGGGTAAAATATTTGAAATTACTGAGAATGGAGAATTTTACATAATCAGGAAATACATGAATTATACGGTCATAGATTACTGGAGTGATGAAATCTCGAAGACTATAGGAAGGATTAGAGGACTATGAGGATGATTGGATGCAACTTGCAAAAAACAGAGATACATGGCATAACTGTGTGAACAAGGCTATGGACTATACAGATCCTGATAGCTAGTCCTAACAATTATTTATGTTGGCTATGGTGATGATGCAAGCATGACTGCAGCTGGCATAGAGATTATGATAGCTGTGCACCTACATACTCTATTACTAACAATTACTACTTGGCCAATATAATAAGAATAATAATTCATAAATAAAAATAATGATTCACAAAGTGAAGCATTTGTTGCTTAGGAGTTTTTACAAATTTTGCATCAGCGCTTTTTTGCTTGAATCGCACCTTCTAATATATAATCTCAACATTTAATAATGTTGGAGTCCCCAATCGAATTTATAAATTAGTAGTCTGCATATACATATGTGACTGCATTCATTTCTTATTGTGTGAATACGTGAATATATACATGTGGTAGTTGAGTTCAGTTTCGCTCGACTAATCCGTGAAAAATCGCACGGAAACACACTGAAAACTTTACCGAGAAACTGCTGCTACTGTGACGTTGTTATAAATGTCGGAACGATATCTCCACATTCCATTCATCGATCTTTCACTGTATGTCCCCTACAAGAGCTGTGTGTACAGTCGACAGATGAGTCTCTTTTCTCTTGTCTGACTTTTTGTCTCTCCCAAGCTGCGTGTTCTTAGTCTACTATACTTAGTAGCTTGTGTTTGTATCTTTTCTAGAATGCAGAGGAGAGTGGGGCTCCTTTGTTTTAATACTTTCAAGCAGCTAGTAATACCACTGACTGATAAAAGAATTCATCTAGGAACTAAAGTGTATCTATATAATTTATATTTTTAATTCAAATGTTTATTGTGCTTGTACATAAAAATATGAGGATTCGCTTTTGGTATAGTGTGATTTTTTTTCGAGGCTATGTAGAAAATGTCACTTAAGGCACACCTGACTGAGTCCGCAGAGCCGGATAGTGTGGGTTGGGGATGCATCCACCGTGTGTAATATAGGGCGAAAAATAAAATAAACAAAAACGCGAAAAAAACCACACAGCCGTTGCATCGCAAACCGACCCACTAAAACCTACCACCCTTTCTCTTTCTGGCGGAACCCACCCTGGTACCGTTTATCACATTACCTCAGGGTGGTGCCATTCTAGTATCGTCTCGACAATCGCTGCTGCCTTGACCTGAAACAAATTTAAAAATTCATAATTTTAAATCCTTCGAGAGGACGTCAGATCTAACCCATCTCTTTTATACGCGTATTCAAACCGGCGCATTCATCTTCGTACAGAAAGGAGAAGTATCCCTGTCCCTCCCCGCGACATTCATAAAATGAAAGAAATTGAGCGTCTCCCGGGAAAGCGTCCCATCTTCTCCCTCCACGTGGTATAGTGTGATAGAATATAATATAACAACAATAATAATAATATAAAGAAGAATGTTAAACACAAATAAGTTTGCAGAGTTGGAAAGTTTGTTAACTAGCAATGAGTAGTGATCCTTCTGATAATAACAACTACCAGGGATCATCTGACCTACGTGTTTTAGATCATGCTAGAATATTTTTAAACAATTTTACCTCATACCTATGTATATGTGCTCACATTTTATGCTTGATGTAATACTTATTTTCACCACACTGCGCGTAAAGTGCTGACTGTACGCCCTCTCAGCAGGCCGTACAGTACCGCATGGACTGCCTAGGGAATAAAGTGACTTGCGCATGCGCGATGCGCCTTTTTCCGCTCTCGACTGCGTCTCGAGCGGTAAAACAGCGCGTCGCGCGTACACAAGTCACTTTACTTCTAGACAGAGCATGGGGTACTGTACGGCCTGCTGAGATGCGTACAGTCATTTCTTTACGGGGGTGTGGTGAAAAGTAGTATACGCATCTCTGGAGTACAGTATGCAAGCATGCACTGTGTGAAATGCCGACCTCGCTTCGCCCACTTTACTCCCTTGATGCATAATGTACTATTATCATACTTTTTAAACGATTTAAAATAAGCAGACTAAAGTATAGTACATACTTATAGTACACATTTATTTTTCAGAAAAAGTTCAAGGAAAAAATTCAAGGTTGAAATCTCTTTTTCAAGTTAAATAGATTGTGACGACTAGACCATAATTAAGTCTTTTATAAATGTCTTTTCAAACCAATATTTTAAAGCAGGATCTCACTGAAAATTTACTATATTTTCTTTTACGCTTGATTACAAAATTAGAAAAAAAAAAATTGTGGCGTCATGATGCCATTTTTAACGATTCAAATATGTTACACTTGGAATACATGTATACGTGTATAGTATGCATTGAGTATCACTTCAGTGAGTATAAAATACTTTTCTATATACCTAAAGTCAAGAGCTTTTTCATTAAAAATTTAGGACTAAAGGGCAATTTTTACGCAGATACACTCCGCAACAAAATTAACGCAACACCTAATTCCGCCTAAAAAAGTCGTAAGGGGGTCAATTTTCTTTTAAATTAAAGGTTGAAGTCTCTACTTTAAGATGGTGGAACTCGATTTTCGATTTGACGCAACCCCTACTTACGTGACCTTGTCATTCGTGACCAAGGTCATTTTTTAAAGCTCAAAAATTGTAAACTTTCGCAGTGCGCCCGCACGTGGGCGATTTTTTTTCGATATCATTGCATCTTAAAGTACAACTCTTTCCCTTTTATTAATTTTTTCGTGAAAAATTTGATAATTTCGAAAATTTAGAGGTGCCCGTAGTGCCCCACCCTCCCCGTATAATCATAAAACATATTTTAAGATAGGTTCGTATAAAATGCATGCATGTGTAATTATTACACTACTAGTACAAGAACTATTACTACTACAACTACTACTATTACTACTACTGTATAGAATATTAATCTATTATTGATTTTCCCTTAAAAGAATAATTTATCAAGAACTCTTTGATAATTACTTATATATGATTAATTGATTAATATTTTTAACTGTTTTACTTACAAAACTGAATTCATAACATCTTATATAATATCACGTTTTTATTTATGATTACAGACTGAACAATTTACGGTTTTATGGTTGCTATTTGCTGTGATCGTTGCTGGAAATACGGCTGTCCTTGTAGGTTTAATATTTGGGAAAAGAAGAAAGTCACGGATGAACTTCTTCATCAAACAGCTCGCTTTTGCAGGTTAGTTTACAAATCATACAATAATCTAAAAAACATATTTTTTTCGTTTTGTTGTGATAGTCGATAAATCGAAAATCGTAAATTGTCATGTTATCGGCCGCTGATTCGATGTATAATCCTAATTCCAAGAAACAAGGAGAGATGGGGCCATGAAAATAGGTGCGTAAATACGCCGGCCTCGATAGTTTCGACCTCTTTCTACCGTGGGCAGCCACTCGCGTTTCACCTCGACGGAGCATCGGTTGTGAAATTTCCCTGACCTTGCAAAGGTCAGCTCCGTCGTCGAGTGTAAATTTCGTGCTCAAGTGTAAAATAAATCGATGGCGGAGGCATCTTTTGTAGCCACAGCGATGTCCGGCGAGCGATAAAAGTCGACCACGTGTTGGGATCTCACTGGTGGGTTGAGGCTTTAGGACATCATCGCCAGGAACAATAGGTCTGATGTCTCATGTAAATAACGGTTTGATTATTAGTTGAATAGTGTAGCGCGAACAAGTCTTTTGATTATGTAGTCTAGAGTTGTGAAATATATCTGTATATCTGAGATCGTGGGCGAAAACAATAATTGCGAATGAGTGTGGATTTATTAGAGCAAAGACAAATAATTGATAATGAGTGATGACTGAAATTTATAAGAACGGAAAATGATTTTGACGATGATTTGAATAAAGATGCAATATTTTTTAATGAATATCATGTTTAAAATTATTTAGTTTGTGCTTTCCTATCCTAATTGTCTATAAATTTCTATGAATTTGTGAATGCATAATGAAATTGTTTAAAACTTAATTATTATTTATATTTCAAATTTGAATATATATACATGAAAATTGATTTATTTTACATTGTATACCTAATTATTATAAATTATATAGTTATTTAATACAAATATGTTATCTAAGATTAAAGGAATGCCAAAAATTAGTTTCATGGTATTCTAAAGAGAAGAGGAATCCACTAAATTCCGTTTTCATTCTTCGCCAAATTCCATTCTATACTAACTATACCGTTTAATTGTAGTAAGGAGAAACTTGTATCTAAGACACAAAGTACATTTTATCCAATCTAGTTTAAGAAGTTTTAATCTATTCGCTAAATTCAGAAAAAAAATTTTGGCAGCAAAATATATAACTGAAAATGGATTTTCAATTTCACATATTAATTTCGCACTTTGTACTCTGTTCATTAATCATGTAAACCGTAATAATATCTTAAGGGCTTTTGAAATTCGCACTCGATAGCGTGTAACACCACATTTTGTGTGTTACATATTAGACAGTCGGTCGAACCTGCAGGCACAGTCGAAACGAGCTGCTCAATACAGGTCCGATGCTCGACTTAACTTACACTTAGGAAACCTAACACCAAAGGGAAATCGCAGATCGAAGATAGGCTCTATGTAGCCTCGCATACTACCCACTACTACTACACTCTAACCTAATCCCACAACAGTATCCTACTCACTACACACACTAGTCATTACCACAAGATAACTCCTCGATGACACATAGAGTAAGCGAGTTCCTCGATACCCTGAAGCATCTGAAGAAGGCGCACAGGCTGATATCCCATAAAGCATCGCATAGGCTGGAGTCGGCCTGTCCTGGCTGAGGTACGCTGAGCGTGTCCTGGTGTCCCCTTTCCTTGTTCCCCTCCTTCCGAACCAATCTGAAAGCACATACAAATTGTATTACTACCCAAGAATATAAGCAGAATGGTATTGGAATAGTACCCACCTGGTTTGATGTCCTGAAAGGCATAGATGGGATCACCATGGGCGGAGCGGCTGCTTCTCAGGATACTCTAGAGGCCTACAACATACACCCTGGAAAATACAAAGAGGGGATAGCCTACAGAAGATAAGAAGAAAAAAACTGGAACTCTCTTACCTGGTTTGGAGGGTCTGTAGAGGCAGTGTGGCCTCCAAGATGCAGTATCGCAGCCCAGCTCCTGGCCCGCTTCTCCATAACAGCAGCAGCAGCAGTCACAGAAGCACTCGCCAGTCACCTAGAGGGAATATACCATTAAGAAGAGTAAAGAGACAGTAGTATATAAAAATACTAATCTCACCTGATAGCTGTAGTGGCAGCTGAAGAGAGCAGCATAGCAAGCTGCTAAGCAAATATAACCTCTTCGTGGTTAACCACGTCCCACTGCTTTGCTGCCAGTACGCTTCCCGGGACTTGCAGCTCTTGTCTTCGTTCTACTTCGTCGTCGAAGTTGTCCAGGTACACCTGCTGCTGGATCCCTCGTCGTACATCCTCGTCCTGGCTTCCAAAACACTATCTGTGAGCTGTCGACTGCGTGACGTATGGCGTGACGTCACCACGAGCACATACTTCTCTTTCCGCCTTCACCAGTCACACGCGAGATACGCGTGCAGCGCCGTGAGTACGAAGCGAGAGATTCACCCACTTCATACTGAGCAGCGCTCGTAAGGTAGTTGACCCAGTTCTCGATTGCTTAGTAACAGACTCAACTTATTTCTCTCTACAAAATAATATAATTTTAAAGAAATTGAAATTTTTTGATTTCAACTATTAATTAATATACTTATTTAACAAATAACTCGAGAAAAACGAAATTTTAACGTAACATTCACTTCCAAATTCAATAAACCAAAAAAAATCCGAGGGAGCAGTTGTCGATAACCATTTTACGAGTCGAAGCAATTCTCGATAGGTGCAAAAGACCCAGTCTCGACATACCAGCAAGCCCATTATGGAGGTCAGGTTCTAGGTTATGTCAACTTGATTGAATAACATACACATTTCAAGTATTATAATTACATAATTATTAATTAAAAGTACTGCTTAAGGGTACAGTCTGAGGTTGAGATTCAAAATATCGATTGTTTTGTTATATTTTATTTTGAAAGTACAATATTTGGAGAATATACTGTAGAAATTTCAGACCGAAATTCGATTGAATAACATACACATTTCAAGTATTATAATTACATAATTATTAATTAAAAGTACTGCTTAAGGGTACAGTCTGAGGTTGAGATTCAAAATATCGATTGTTTTGTTATATTTTATTTTGAAAGTACAATATTTGGAGAATATACTGTAGAAATTTCAGACCGAAATTCGAAATATTAAGGTAAGAAAAATTAAGTTATAGCGCATATTCGAGAGCGTCTTATAGTTGCACGCTCTAAGCCGCGCGGCAGCTGCAACGGTCGGTGCCTTCTATTGTTGTTGTATAACGTTTATACCTGCGTATAGCAGCTAATAAGTTTGTGTATACTTAAATTTATACCTGTATGTATGTATATTATATTTCGGAGCACAGGAATCGCGCTTTTTGGAGCAAACCGACAGTAGAAGTTTATAACTCAGTGCGTAAACATCGAGCGAAAATGGATCGAAAAGGATCGAAGCGCAAAACTAGAAGTCCTGGGCAAGCTGCTGTACCGAGAAAATTTCGAGGTACTCAGCATACTGCTGAAAAAGACACTGAGTTTGTTAGCACTTCTGTTGATAAAATAAAAAATCAAATTGACTTCGATGTGGCTTTCAGTGAAACTGCTCCTTATGTACTACTAAATGTCACTCTAGTGTTCACAGCATTACAATCCGCGATAAAGTGCAAGGACTGGAATTCAAACTGAGTATGAAGTGCTCGTGTCAAGAATTTTTATTAACTCTTGTCTGATGATCAGAAATGCGTACGAAGTAAACAGACACTTTACTTTTACTATGCGGCTACTCGGTGTCGGTTTAGCTGGCACAAAGGTATTTTGCTCATTGATGGATTTAGGCTCCGGCTTTAGTAAAAGTGGTTATTATTATATAATTGACCAAATATATATTGCTGTAAAGGCCGTAGTTGAAACTGTGTTCAAAATAGCAGTGAAAGAGGAAAACAAAAAAAAAATGAGGTAAACGGTCATCCGGAAGATGAGATCACAGTTTTTGGCGATAGTTCGTGGGCGAAGCGTGGATTCACATCGCTTTTGGGCATCGTCTCTTTGATTGGAAAGTTTACGAATAAAATCGTGGATGTTATAGTAAAATCAAAAGTGTGTAAAGCATGTGAAAAGTGTGTAAAGCATGTGAAAAGTGTGTAAAGCATGTGAAAAGTGTGTAAAGCATGTGAAAAGTGTGTAAAGCATGTGAAAAGTGTGTAAAGCATGTGAAAAGTGTGTAAAGCATGTGAAAAGTGTGTAAAGCATGTGAAAAGTGTGTAAAGCATGTGAAAAGTGTGTAAAGCATGTGAAAAGTGTGTAAAGCATGTGAAAAGTGTGTAAAGCATGTGAAAAGTGTGTAAAGCATGTGAAAAGTGTGTAAAGCATGTGAAAAGTGTGTAAAGCATGTGAAAAGTGTGTAAAGCATGTGAAAAGTGTGTAAAGCATGTGAAAAGTGGGTAAGCAAAGAAGAAACGAATGAATATTTGGAGTGGTACAAAGATCATGCGAAAGAATGTACGGCAAATCACGAAGGAAGTTCGGGAAAAATGGAAGTAGATCGTGTGATCGAAATGTTTCAGCGATCTGTGAAGTGGTTTGGCGTAAAGTATAATAAATATATCGGAGATGGTGATTCTACGACTATCTTAATGCCTATATAATATGAAGAATTATCATCCGATGATCCTTTGGCAAGGTGTTTAGGCAAAAATACGCAAAGCAATAATGAAAGCTTCAACCACTGCGTATGGAATTTTGCTCCGAAGCATATTTTTGTGGGACAAGGGATATTGGAAATAGCTATATGGATGGCTGCATGCATTTTAAATGAAGTATTTATGCGAGTGTTGAAAATTATGGAAGTCATGGGTGTCAAAATCGGACCGCGCGCCATTGCCTGTACCAAACTGTACAATGCTGACCAGATAGAAAGAGCTTCTAAAGCGGGCAGGATCAGCTGTAGAGCAGAAAAAGTTGCTGAAAATGATGCTTATGAAGAAATCGAAGGATTATTGTATGCACCAGGCATAGATGATTGATGTAAGTATACATTTTTTATAAAAAAGACCTGTTACTCAAACTTTAAATGCGTTTTTCTCGAAACAACATTTTTTCAGTCGCCCAGGGCAAAAAAATTTATCAAACTGATTGGGCTGAAATTTGGATATGTTATTCTACACATCAATGGCTCTCGCAGGTAGCAGAATTATTTATTTTCAATAAAAATTTCCTACTTTTTAACCCAATTTTCAAAAAAAATAAAAACGCGATTTTTAATTTTATTTTCACAAGTCTGCCATTTTGTTTTTTTAATAAAAATGTTTAAATCTGCTACCTGCGATAACGACAAGCTTACAGAACAATAATCCATTCAATTTTTTTGTTTCAGATTAACTGGACTAACACTACCGCCTAGGCCAGTGACATACCTTCTTTTTGAGGTGGCCACTTTGGACGTAATAAGCACTACCTAAATACTGTAAAATGAACTTAATATATATATGGAATCTAGCACCACGTGTGTTTGTCGAGCATCCCGTCGCGCGTTTTCTTTAAGTATTCGTTTTTCACTGTTATATATTTTGTAAAATTTGCGTCCCTGAGTACTAACTTCTCCCCGTCTCGAACACATACCGTTTTCCACCATACCGCTGTGCTCACCGTAGTTAGTTCTAGTTTTTGTAAATAATTCTATGTGTCGATTGAACACTTGCAACATCGTGCTGCGAGTTCGCGCAGCTGGCGCTCAACACCTTTGTAATTTAAATTAAATAAACCTCAAGTGTTCATGTTTTTATCCTAATTTCATGTATCGTACTTTATTTAAAGCCTCGAATAAATATAATGTTAAAGCCTAAATATGTGGCGCAATAATCTTGGTTTTATTAGCCAAATTATTGTCATAAGCGACTTATCGAGGTGTCGATGGCCGTGCGCACAAAATACTGACTCGACGCATGTATACATCAGCACCGCAACCCTGACCGTGCGTCCCTTCTTCTAGCGCTAGTAGATTCTCGAAGGTTTCTGTCGACTGCAGAAGCACCCGCATACCACGCCACTATATTATCATTTCTTACCAAATACTTAAGAAAATTGTTTACTCGGGGCCTACCGTCCGCGAGAAAGCCTTTTTGCCTCCTCGCCCTAATTTGGAATTAAGCATGAAAATATGAAGTTGACAGCGATCGAAGTCGAGTAAGCGCGCGCTGCGTGTGAGCGAGCAAGCGCGAATCGGATAAGTGACGATCGCGGGTGGACCAGCGCATCGAGAAAGGGAAGCAGCTGGCGTGTTTTACCAGTCTCACTCCGATTTCGACACAGGGCACTTCTTGATCCGTTTCTCTCTCACAGCGTACATTTTCAGTTTTACGAGGCAATCATTTGGTCTGTATTTAAATAAAACTAATTAATAAGAAAGTGTTGTATTGTAATGTCTATGCGCAAATAAACCTTCTTCAATGAAGTAACACATATATTGTTGAAGTTTACTCTATGGTTTTGTTTATTCAATAAATCCATCTTCCCACATAGGAGATCCCGGAAAACAACAAAAGTGTCAGCGTAAAAGCAACGCTCGTCGCCATCATGCGGCTCCATAACCTTACCGACGGCAGACAACTGTTATCGGTCGATGAAGTGGATTCCCACACAAACACCCATACACCCACACTCTTCCTGCCTGACGAAATGAACTTTCTTATGCCCCATGTCCCACTGACTGCATGGTCGTGCCGCGCAGAAAGAGCCCCCCAGGAAGTTTTTGGGGACCCCAAGTTTTTCTCCGTTTCTTACTTTGTCGCGCGCTCGCGACATATTTCACTTCTTTTAAACGTAGATATGCGGAACAGATATTATTTCCGGTGTTGCGCGACCAGCATGTAGTCCGGAGGCTTTACACCTATAGAGGCGTAAGGACGACGAAGAACAGAATCGCGTGGGGGAGACAAACTGATGGCGAAAGAATTGTAATGTATACATGTATCGGATATTATATTAAAACTTTTTGGTGGATTTCCGGTACTGAAATGGGTTAGTACTTCTATATCGACTTAATTTAGAACTTTCTGTACATATGTATGTAAATCCTATAGAGGTAATATATTATATCCTGTCCATAGGGCTGGTACACGATACTATGGTATAATACATTGATATACATTAGGTATGCATATAGTTGCATAAACTGATATCAAGCACAACATATGCTTGATAATATAACAGTATACACGATAAAAAATTTCGACAGACGTTGTCTGTTAAAATATGATAACAGGCCTTTGTCAGTCATTTCTAACAGACATTTATAAGCGAGGAGTATATCGACGAGTGAGTAGAAGAAGGGGCTATCTTAGAAAACGCTTGAAGAAGAAGTTAATTCAGTTTCCGCTTGAAGAAGAGACTAATTCGGCGTTCGCTTAAGGAGGCTCCTGCGTCTACCATACTAGTCAAATTGAATCGAAAATTTGATGATAACTTTTATGTATATATTTATACTTAAAAATCTTAAATGTATTTATAATGTATATAAATGCAGCAAACTTTTAATAATATAAACATTAACAATTCAATAAATAGATACTATTTTGGATTCGGCAGTGAATAACATATGCGAGAAGGACAGGTTCGTCTTCCACGCATGCGCGCCAATGGGTGGTATATAGCTATATCTATATGTATTACTATAGCGTTGTGTCGTGCGTCGTGCGTGCTGCATGTAAAAAGTTCTAGTTGATAAGTATTATTCTAGTTGATATTATTTAGTGTATTATGTGAAAATGACGGAATCTAAAAAAGTATGGGATGCTAGAGTTTTACGTGGACCCATAGTTACATTTTTATTGTTAATTTATATTTAAAATAATTAAAAAACAAAAACTATAATTTCCAGAGTATTTTATTTACCCATAGACTTAATTAATTAAAATAAAAAATACAATTATGACGATTTATTCTTTATTGAATGTTTTTGTTTGAAATTGGAATCTCAAATTGCGCGCGCTTCTCCCGAACGCCGTAGCCAAGATTGCCGCTCAGCTGACTTCCCTACAGCTGCCGGATATAACCCGAATTTATTCAAGCTTTCGCTAATATCTCTTTTTTTAGTTCGATAACCGATATTTTAAATAATGTCATTTGAAAGAGGAGATTTTTTCCTACAAAACTAATATAATGACATTACTGGACAAATCAGATTTCATTCGTAATTAACTGATTCAACTTTGTCTGTCATAAGAGTCCATGTTAAAATTGCCAACTTTGAGCTCAAATTTCTTGAGTTTTTGGTCGATAAGCGGTATAAACAAGGGCACCGATAGATTGAGCGTATTCTAAACTTTAAAAAATGATATGTCCAAGTTCGAGACATTACGCGCAGGAGCCTCCTTAAAGTAGAGGCTAACTCGGAAATCGCGTAAAGTAGGGCTAATTTAAATAATTATTTCTCAAGTTTAATTTTCTTAAAAAAGAAATTAGGAAAATTAATTTTTTCGTTAAACATGTGATTTGATATTTTCTTATTGTTGCTCTTTACAAAATTTATGCTCTTTTTCAAGCGAACGGCAAGATAGCCTCCTCTTCCGTCGATATATTGATATAGCTTCGTGTAGATTTTGTAGATTATAGTCATTTTCACTGACAAACAATTCACTGACAAAAATATTAACACTCTACACGCCTATTTTTTACCATATATCTTTTTTGACTATAGATCTTAATTTATATTATTTGATTGTATATACTCTTCAACTATATGTAGCATTTTAATCGAGCGAAAAGATTGGCCGCCAAAACGAAAACTTCACTATTATAGATGTGTACTTAAAAATATGTACAGCTGCAGGGGATGTATAAGAAAAGAGAAAGAGAGTGGACGAGAGTGCTCGATAGAGATAACGGAAAACGAGACGCAGAGAAGTAAGAAAAATATCCATTGTATGTCACGGATTTGTCGTTGAATACAGTGCGCGAGGCTTTGCGCCTTTGGGATAAGTCGGACCTATACGCCCATCCTGGGATATCAGCCGCGCAAACGCCTTTTTCTATATCTTTTCTGCTTTTCCCCGTGTCTCCGCCGTGGTAATTCTTATTTATAGCAACTTTTTGCTTTGTTAAAGGTACAATGTGACATTTGAAGTATAAATATTGTTTCGGGTGGACGTTTCTACATGAATTACGATATCGTTATGATAGACACTTGGAGTAGTTTTGCATTATTTCAAAAGATAACAATTATATTTATGTATAATATGAGAAGAACTGTAGTTAACATAAATGCATATCCTTTAAATATAATGAACACAATTTATATAAGGTAGGTATAGAAAATGTAACACAATTACACAATTTTGATTCATTCAAACAACATCTTTATTACTATTAAATATAACCACAGACAATATCAATTATTTGGACAATTAAGTTATATTGCAATCTTTCATCCATCGTTTCGCATGCGTATAGAAGACGGGTAAGATCATGTTTCATCAATTCTAATGATTTCTCTATTGTCTCCTGTGTTACGATTTTTATATTCGGCTAATTAAATTATAAAATGGCGGACAAATTCGCCCAAGGCAAGATTCTAACCCACGCTTGTTTTTGACTCTCGTCAATAGGAGAACACGCTATCCACTGCGCTATTCCTCCACACCGGCCGCCTCACTTCGTTTCAAGTATATCTCCTATTGCATCTGCATTTCTCCTGACTCGTCACATTATACACGTGACACCTGTAAAAAGAAGCTTACATTTGTACCAGGGATTCAGTAATGCATTATACTATTTATATACACCAACCAGTAATGATAGTAATAATAATATAATAATAATACTTATATTATTAGCAACAATCCTATATATACAAAAGCTTTTGAATTAATCAAATCATTAGTTGAACAGTGTAAAATGATAAATACGTCAAATTGGTGTTATAATTAGCTTGATCTTATCATATTTCCACATCGTCATTATTGATTTGTACAAACTTAGTTTGCCGCAGTTGGCTAGCTGGGTAAATACCTACAGTAAGATTCAGTAGTCGGCCATTAAAATATTTTTTCATAAGAAACTTGCTCGATCGAGCCCGGCGATAAAACTATGGGAATTCGGCTTGCGCTTCGCCCGGTGTGCCATTCACACATAACGCAACTTTACGACGGCCAATCAACCGATAGTCGTTAAAGTCACGCACTCGCGTAAGCTCGCGAGACCAGGAAAACTTTTGCTCTTTTAAGGACCACGTGCTTCTGTATATATGCATATACACATACATGTAAGTGCCAAAGTAATCAAACAACTCGCGCATTAATTGCCCTGTTTGTACCGTACTAAATTCCATGAAAGTATAAAGTTTTAGTATTGCTTTAATCAACATACGCGAAGACGAAATAATTACGTGCATAATTATTTAGTGAGTATCAGCAGAATTTAAGCAATTTATTTCTCATAAATAACAAGAATTTTAAGTTACAATAAATCGTGACTTTTTTCGGTGGACTCTATAAAATTTATGGGCTTTCATAAAAAGCTGACAGAATAATTTTTATGCTTTTTACAGCTTTGAATTTAAAAAAATAGTAGTTAGTATCCAGTAAACAAAGCATGGTATGTCTTACCTAGTCGAGATTTTTACACTTGTTGGATAACTATACATATTCAATCATGTGTGTGTGTGGGTGTGCGTGTGTGAGTGTGTGTACATGTGTGCGTATGTGAGTGTGAGTATGTGTGTGCGCATGTGTGCGTGTGTATGTGTATGTATGTATCCCTCTATATCCCGGAAATGGCACAACCAATTTTAATATTTTAGGCCTTTTTTTATTTTTGTTTTTTTCAGGTTTTTTATAGATTAAAATTAGTAAAATAAATTCAGATAAAATGCATTTGAAAGAGCTTTTTTTTACCTATCTTTTGCGACTACAAATATTTTATAAGGTAATTCCCTTCTTTTGTTACACACGAAAAGGTAGTTTTTTTAATCTTTATACCGCGGAAATATCATAGAAGCGCTTGATCGTAGGCCTGCGATTTGAGGGTATAAATGGCGATATCGTGACCAGAATCTGAAACGTTTTTTAAACAATAGCTTATGATCCTAGTATAAAATATAGATAAATCACAGAAAAATACTGACGGCAATCTAATTGTTTATAACAATTTTATAAACAATATTCAAAAAAAATTTTTTCGTTCTCAAACAATTTTTTTCATCAAATTTGAGCAATTTTAAGTAGAAAAGTTTGTTACAAAATGACAAAAACGCTTTTTTAGAGTTTTTTAGGAGTTAATATAACCTGTTATTTTTTCCAGTGTAGGGCAGGAGTATATTATAAGTATGATGATGTTATATTGGAGAACAAGAATATATAATAATGGTGTACATTGCAGAACAGGAATATACTATAACATTTTCAGACTAATACGATAAATATTTACTCAAGTAATTATTGGCTTAAGCGAATTACTGTACACAATAAAGTAATAACTATAATTCAATTTTGAAAAAAAAAAGATAAAGGATTTAAAAAAAATTTAATATGTCAAAATAAAAACACGTTATAACATAAGCTAATGATTCTCGCTCATCCAGTTCAATTAATTTTTCGGCAGATCAAAAAACGGTACACTCGATGCACCAAAGTTCATCTGCGAGTGAAAGCACTTCAATTACAAACCCGTACTAAAAAGAAGAAAAAAAGAAGCGCAACGGAGCGTTCGGGCCGTAAACCTTTTTCGTACCTTTTCCGCGAGCGTGAAAACGGTTTCCCCCGTCCCCAGCGTATTCTCCTCCTCCGTTTCTGCCCCCTCTCCGCGAATTCACGCAGAAAAACCGTAAACCTGAAAGGCCGCGCGTCAAAGCTTCGACGGACGCGAGCTGCTGCTTTTACATTATATATACATGTAGTCGCTGCATTATAATCAATTCGATTCGTCCCGGCGCCCCGCGCGCGCGCAGTGCAGCACACGCGAAACAAAGCCGCGGGCTTGTAGCTACACGTCGACAGTCTCTCTTTCTTCAGGCTAATTAAATTTAAATTGAATTTTATGCACTCCGCTCCTCTCCCCCTCTTCGGGCTCTTGCCCTTTAACGTTGGACTCGCGCGGGCGCGCGGAGAGAGAAGATCCCGCCCGTGCTCCCCCTCTCACGAACTGTGTATACTCGTTCGAGAATAGAATCGCTGAGACCTGGATAAGGGCTGACTTTTTCTTTCGCTTCTTTCTTCTTTGCCGAGCGCACGAGGTTGTTTTTTTTCAGCTTCTCTTCTTTGCGTAACGAGTAGAGAGATTTCGGTGGGATTACTTTATTTGCGTTTAAGGACAAGTTATGGTTTCTGATTTTAAGTGAGATTGAAGAAAATGTCAATTTTATATATAATATTTATTTATTTATTTATTTTTATACGTGCATTATATACGTATTAATAATTTGGCCTTCAAAATTTTAAATATATACATTGCGAAATATCCTTTATTATATTTATTTTTAATAAGAATACTTAATTATTATATTAAAATCATTAAACAGCTGTTTGAAAATAATGTATCATACATACAAATATTTTTGAATTAATATCGACATTGCATCCACTACAAATAAACTTTTCGATCGCGATAGATCTTTTAACATCATTGATGCCATCACGATAAGTCTGCATCATAAATATTCGTATCGATAACAAAATGGCTTTGCATAGTAGCCATTAAAATAATATTTATCAGTATAAGTAAAATTACATTATTGAACAGGAAGAAAAACAATAAATTAGTATCAATAAAGTCTAATAATACCAATATGAATCAAAAGCTATTCCCACAGATCCATATTTCTAAAGATTTATTTGAAAATTAGATGATTGTTTAGTAACTTGCTACTTTCTCAAACTTTACAAACACACAATAAATATTGGAGTACACAGATAATTAAGTGCTGCGAAAATTCTATACACTCTAAGTATTAAATCTGTATGTTTCCTTTATATTTAATACTCAACAGTAAAGTAAGCTTGCTAAAGTTCTAACATCACAAATATTGACTCCTTAACTTGAATTTACATTAGTATACTTATTCTCAAGAGGAAAACCATACCAAACTTAATTTAATTATCTGAAAAAATAATTTCTTTACTTGTATGAATACCTTAATACAGTCAAAGAATTATACAAAACGAGTGTAGTTGGGATACAGAGATTTTCAAAGATATTATTTACTGCCCCAATAAACAAAAATAAATTTTTGTTAATACTTAAAGAATTTTTTATGAACTCTATTTTCAGACAAGTGTTTAAAAAGAATTCTCGAGATTACGTTTGAGAGTCTCGAATATCCGGTCTATTTAATTATTAAAGCGTTTTTAAAAAATTCTTTTTATTAATTAATTTATGCATAGAACGTCACGTTTTATCAACTATCATAGTTCAGTGCATAGTTTGAAACAGGTCAGCTTACTTATTTAGACACAGAAGGCGCTCTTAAACACTAAACTTATTATTAAAACAAAATTATACTAGAAATCGAACTCTGGATCTCTAGATTATCAGTCCTTTACTTTACCGATAAGCCATTTTATTCGTTAAGATATATTTAAGTGAAAATATTATATGTAACCCTATTATTAGACCAAATTGTGTCTATATAAATATAATTGTGTGCAGTACTATGTTTAACAGTTCTAAAAAATATATTTATTGTAAGTAATTAAATTAAACAAATAAATATTTAAATTAATGACTTCTTTATTACCATTCAGGTAAAGAATATTTTTTTAATTATTTTTATTATGAAACCGTAAAGATCCTCAATAAAACTTTTTTTAATGAATATATAGCATAAAGAATATTTGTGATTACTGATTCTTTTTATTAATTTTTATTGATTATTCTTAATAAAGCATGTATAAAGAATACTTTATTATTACTGTTTTAGTACTATAAGTA
The DNA here is from genome assembly GCA_949152435.1 of Gastracanthus pulcherrimus. Taxonomy (NCBI): domain Eukaryota; kingdom Metazoa; phylum Arthropoda; class Insecta; order Hymenoptera; family Pteromalidae; genus Gastracanthus; species Gastracanthus pulcherrimus. Next base: position 195,794,830 of record OX424572.1, read on the forward strand.
TTCTTTAAAGAGTACATTCGTGAATTCATCATGTTTATTAGGATTAAATAAAAATTATTTATAAGTGAACTCTTAAAGAATACTTCTGGAATTCATTTTATTAAAACCTATAAAGATTCTTCATAAATTTATTGTTACGAAGAATACTTTATTAATACTTATTGGTTACTTCAAGTATTCATATATGTGGATATTCGTGAGTTCATAAAGAATTCTTTATTTTGAAAGTGTGCTTATTGGGTGACTATTAAGTAATATTCAGTTCGTCATATTTCAACTATGACGACTTCATAGCCATAGTAGGATAAAGTTATAACTCTTCTCAGTGTAGATAAATATTCAATATATACAGTATTAACTTTTAATAGTGTTAGTTTTCAAATTCTCTTATAACTTACTGCTAATGCAGCTGCAGAAGAACGTTTTCTATATTAAATTATTCACCTCACATGTTTGATCTAGTTTTCCATAACTTTGTGTAAAGGTTCCGGGAGAACTTGCATCTAAGTAGTCAAGGAAAATATAGTAAATGGAGGAAAAGTCTTGACGAAGTTTTGGAGTCCTTTATGCCAGTCGTTTGATAAAACGAAACAATTTTTTTTTATAAAAAAAAGCGTAGGTAGTTTTTAATATGTATTTTTCACAGAACTAACTTTAAAATATAAGGAATAGACAATTCATTAAAAAATAATAAAATATAATAAGTTAAAAATAAAACCACGTAACAAAATTTACTTATAATGCAAGACATTGTTTCTTTTACTTAAATTAATGGCGCAAGAGCTAGTCTTTTTCTTCATTTACTATGTGTATACATTTTATTCATTATATTACCATCCTTTATTGGCCTATCTATTATATCACAATAATAATATAAATGTCATCGTGGTGCCTAACTGATTCTTATAATAAATTACATTTTTTGTCGCAATGTAACTACCAATGCTTAAAATCTCTATTCTTTTCATTTTTATCAAAACTTTTCCTTGAGTTGAGGATAAATATTTTTTTTAATTTATGATTTTTATGGTATAAAGAACTACATAGAAAAACGTTGCATGTTTATGTCCTGTCTCCACTGCAACTTTAACTGCGTCTCGCTTTAAGGGGTTCCGAAAGTTAATTAAGAATTCAAATTTATCGCATTCATTTTTACCGACCGAGTAATGAATAATTATTTATAATTATAAAATTGCGTATATTTAGTTAAAATTCAACCTCGATAGCCCTTCACAGAGTAGTAATACACCTCTCTACAAAGTTTCAGACTTTAAAATCAACGGCACCCTAAAAATTATTGAAGTGAAATGTTTACGAAATTTCATTCCAATAATTTTGTAGGGTATCGTTGTTTTTAACGTCTGAAATTTTGTAGAGAGGTGTATTACTACTCAATGAAGGGCTAGCGAGTTTGGATTTTTTCTAAAATACGTAATTTTGTTTATAAACTAAATAATATATGGTTCGGTCGGTAATTCAGAGCGTTGACTTTCGGACCCCCTTAACTTTCAATCTTGAATAATATTTATTCTTTTAACGTAAACAAATATGTTAACGTGTAGAAATAGTCTGATTGTTACAGTATCAATAATATTTAACATTGAAAGTTAAAGCGAGACCTACTTAAAGTCCCAATGTAGAAGGGACATTAGGGATTTTAATTCATAATGGTAAAAAGTTGAAATCCTGTATTTTTGAACTTTTTAAAATTTTCACACTATAATACTTTCCATATGATCATCAAATAAAGATGTAGTCGTATTTTAGTCAATATAGATTTCATATAAATCGAAGTTATTGATGAAAGACCTTTGTTTATTAATGCAGATATAATCAGATCCGTGTGCATTTAGTTTTATCTTTCAATTGAATTTTGTCATTAATATATTCATCATAAATACAAATTTTTCGATAATTTTTCTTTAAATATGGGCAGTTGATGACTGAAGTGGTAAACGTGTACTTCTTAAGACAAAGGCTGAATTCTTCACGGACATTTAAGGTGGTTATGCCCAAAAAGTCAAATTCTACCAGCTTCCGAAACAACGCTTTAAATTTCAAGTATGTTAAATATAAGCATATCAGAAAGTTATTTGTATATTTTGAACTTAAATTGATAAATATAATTTGGTATTATTAACAGATAACTATTTGAAATTGTAAAAAAAGGACGAAATCGTTTTTATCGCATTCCATGCGCATACAATTTATTCAAAGTCTTTTCTATCACATTTTTTTTATATTTTTGACACACAAATAAAAACATTGCATGGTTTATATTTTCAAATATGAATTTTGTGAAAAAATTAAAACATACAAAAGTTTTCCAATGCGAATGTAATAAGTATTACCAAACTATCTTATTAAAAAAATTAAACCTCATGCGTATGGAGCATCATAAACATAAAAAAATTAATGTCGAGAAAAATGCATTTAAAGTTTTTATTTTCTATGCTACATAATGTTAATTGCTTTATTAAAATCATTATAACTTTATTTAGTTTTAGAGTTATGATATCGATGAGGTCTTAAAATATTCATTTGATTATAAACTATAAAATAATATAACCCAATAAAAATAATCGACTTTTTGAGTGATTTTGGGTATATAGAACGACCTTAAAGATAAATAATTTTCTGGATTTTTTGGAAATGGAGAGTGGGCCTACAACCTGCTACCTGAGTAAGGGCTGTAATTCCCGTATACGTATCAAAAAAAAAATAAATAAATAAATAAATAAATAATACTAAAACTGTATTTTTGAAGTAAAACGAGGTATAATTATAAAAAATGAATATTTTTTTAAAAAGTAAATTGGACAATACTTTTGAAACATCTTCAATGCACAATGCAGAATTTCAAAATGATTTGATATAATCTAATGTGAATGCAAACTCATAATCATTGAAAAGCCCGATCAGGAGGAACAGAAACGTTTATAGAGCTAAATCTCACCCCTTAATTTAATTTTTTTTTAATTTTATAATTATATACTTGATACTTATATCATCATAGTATAACATAATAACTACACTTAAACTATATTTAAAATAACTCATAGGCTTTGCAATAAGTCAAAATAGAAGCGACTTAATGACCAGGTTTGAGTATAGGCTTACCTTATAAATATCATCAAGATTTACACTCCCAATTCATACTTCTATTATATTAACACAGAAATTCTATTAACAAAATAAAAAGGGAGCGAAGACCTGTAGTTACAACAACATCCTCCTTGCATTTGTCGGCAAAGCCCATAACCACGTGCAATATCCTCATCAATACGATTTATGTGCGCGGTGGGAGGAGCGCAACCGGAGTCGCTCGCTCGCTCGGTGCTGGCGCCTCAGCGCTGCTTCCCTCTTAATAAAGACGAATGCTCGCCTGTTGCAGATTTAATGGTGGGTCTAATATCGGTGCTGACGGATATCGTGTGGCGATCGACGATCTCCTGGTACGCGGGCAACGTCGCCTGCAAGATCATACGGTTCATGCAGGCCGTCGTCACCTACAGCTCCACCTACGTGCTCGTCGCCCTCTCCATCGACAGATACGACGCGATAACCCGACCGATGAACTTCTCCAGGAGCTGTGAGTGAACGCGTATAGACGCCTAGTCCTTCTATTTTATCCTGTTGCTATTTATGTGTCGGGAGAATTATTGGAGCGGCGCTCGGGGTATTTTGTGTTCAAGACTTTACTGCATCTTTATGGTTGAAGTGTATAGGGATAAATGATGTTTTCGGTGTTTTATATTTTTTGTAACATACTGTGCGATACATAATTAAATTTTTTCATCTTACGCAATATACCTTCAATACTTTTATTAACATTGAACAATAAAGAAAATATTCTTTGCTACATTATATTTATACTTTTTTTCTTATTAATCTATATAAGAAATATAGACTTTTAAAAAAGCTTCTAGAAAGTAGATATTAATAACAAGCAATTAATTTCGCTTTCCACCAAAGTTTTAAAGGTTCTAAAGAAAAATTGAACTAATATAATTCATGTCCGGTCATATCAACCTCCTCGACACTCCCTCAATTACATTTTTCGGACGCACTTCGACAGGGACGTCACAGAGTAATCACTTTCGATTTTCTCGGGTGGAGTGTCACAGTGGGCTTATTTCTTCTGAAAAAGTAATCTCTTTAAATCAATTGCAGATCTTTCGAGCATCAATTATACTTTAGAAGAAAATCTCTTCAAATAAGTCTTCTATATAGACAAATGGAATAAAAAAATTACTTCTATAAATAAAAAGATAAAAGATAATTCATGAAAAAGTGAAATTCACACGTTCTCGATTAATTATCGAATGTTCGTACCATATTAATTTAAAAAACCTATTTTATTTATATATTTTAGAATTTCAAATTTAATTATTTAGGTGTGCAATATTAGCTTTATTACCTAGATGTGCCATATCAAGCTAATAATTTTCTGTAAAAAACGCGTGGTTAGATACTTCTCATTAGGTATTATTATTTATTCTAGTTTAAAAATCCGGAAATTAACCGTGACTTATGGATTCTATAACAATATGAATAATAATAACAATACTAATTATATTGTTTCAAAGCTCAAATGCATGACATTTTTTTATATGCTATAAAATATGAACAGAGAACTTATTTTCCTTGAGTACAGTATAATAATATATACTTTAAATAGTTTCATCCAAAGAAGTAAAATTTCTCTAAAACTCTGCGTCAAATTAATCGATGCTGTGCGACGCACTCGCCCAAAAATTATGCAGACGCTCGCGCATGCGCTAAGCGCAAAGACCCCGCGCAAATCTCGCGTCAAAAAAAGGCCAAACCAGAATATTTCACCGTAGGCGTCCCGTCCTCTCCTTAAAACCGCGCTCTTTTTCTTCGTCTCTCGAACTCGCGTCAGCATCATGCTATATACTATACGCCGGTGCGGTAGCGGTGGCTCGCTATATACGCGCGCAACGACGGACGCGACGAATGTCGTCTCCTCTGCCCATTGCTCGGGGCGACCCTCATAAAATTTCTCGGGTTGAATAATCCGCCCGGTATCTTTACGCGTGCACTCGACAGCTATTCGCGTATATTTTTTCGCGGCCCGCCGCTTATACCGCCGCCGCGATGTCGTCGATTCAGCGCGCAACTCTGCTCCCTCTCTCTCTCTCGCGCGCTTTCTCTCTCCCTCCCTCCCTCCCTCCCTCCCTCCGTCCCTCACTCTCACTCTACGCGTTTTTTTGTTTTAAATTTTTTCCTGCCGATAACACTTTACATTCTTTATTAAATTTCGGCGTAATTTTTTCGTGTGTTCGTGACGTCGTGAATTGCAACGTGCAGTCGAATTTTTAGCAGAATGGGTGGCGCAAAGAGTAATTATTATCCTTGATTTTTTGGTATATTGAATTTCGTACTTGGAAAAATTAAAGAAGATAGGGCGTTACAGAAAATTTTATTATGTTTTGTATGTGTGGCGTCAAATTTCTCCTTGAAAAGCAAAAGCTTTTATAGATTTTTCATTTTTTCTTGTCTTTTTTAATTTAAACGGATTTAAAAATTGTCTTGGTGTGTCTATTCATATAATAGACATCGACAAAAAGAGTTTGTACAAATACCCAATTTGCATTATTTTGTATTGGATTCGATAATATTTGTATTTGTAACATTTTTGTGTATCCCTCAATAGATATACCCAAAGCCTCTGAAATTAGTATTATAGTAATAAAAAATTATCAATACTTGCAGCGCAAAACGTAATCCGATTATTATATGAAATAAACATGAGCAAACCATAACATTGAAAATAACAGTAAAACAATTTACGCAATTTTCAACTTTTAAATAATTGAAACGCAATGTCTCACAAAATGAATGCTTGATTAAATATTTTATTTTTAGAAAAAAATTTGTTCATAACCATGTGAAAAGCTTTTGCATGACAAAATACATTTTAATTGAAAATTGAAGAAAAGTGTTTTGATTATTTTTGTTTTTGAGCAATTATTTTGTCGAAGTTTACAAATCTTTAGCAAATGTATTTTCAATTTATTATTTTATAAGTCCCAAAAAAGCGACATTTTCTGTAATAACTTTTTTTCAATAATTAAAAAAAAACGCTATCACTTATAATGTTTGATAAAATTGCTTTTAGTATAATAACATTTACGAATCAATAGGGTGCAGAGCACGAGCTTTAGTGACCGCTGCCTGGGGCATCTCCGTATTTTTCAGCGTTCCGATAATTTTCCTGTACGAGGAGAAAATAGTCGAGGTACGTATACAAATACTCTTATAGAACAATATGCTTGTTAGTCAACGTGATTGCAAAATAGAATTATAAGAGTTTTTTAAGAAGCATATAGCGTTTTTTGTAATATTTGTTTGATTATTCATGTTTAACCCATTTCCGCCGAGAACTATTGGGTTCATTACATACGGTAAAAATAAAGTTTTTTTTTATAATTCTTCAAAATTTATTTATAAAAATTGCTTAAAAAATATTTCTTTTCAAAAAGCGTTATTTTTTAATCAGAAAACATCAATCGATTGTATGGAAAGAATGGATGTAAATGGGTAAAAAAAGTGCAAAATACGTACTTATTTGAAGTGTGCGATACCTTCGGGAAACTAAATTTGATGAGACTTTGGGAGGTATTTTCTGGCATCTGTATTAATCTCATAGGTCCTTATTTTATAGATAGAAACTGTATACCAAATACGCTTCATTTTAGTGTAAAATGTTATCTCGTACTCGGGAGTATAATTCTAGAAATATTATTCAAAAAGTAAATAAAAGTATATGAAAAATCCTTTAATTAGATATTTGTTTGGATTAAAAATATTAATTTCCAACATTCTGAACAAGTGAAGATGATGATGAAAATTGCAAGGAAAATCACAAAATTTAAAATAATTAAAAACTCTTGAATTATCTTGCATTTGTCGTCATCATCTCCGATCTTTTATAACTCTGATACTTTCTCATTAATTGTTCTAGCGTAAAAACTTACAGAGTTACAGTAAGATTTAGAAGTACCATTTTTACTTTCGAAGTAAAACATCTCATATTTCGAAAGCAGCCTATTATGGATTTAAGAATGTTCAGGAATGTCACTGAGTCCGGGGAAGAGAGAGGGACTACCCCGTTTCCCCGCGCGCTAATCCGCTCCCCGCGTACCACCTCACACAACCTATACAAGCTTTGCTTTTTGCGTTCGCTATGTTTGAGTTCTCCGAATTAAATGCGGTAACACGGGTTGAAATTTCGCATGCAGCTTTCTAAATATTCACTTAATATGTATGTAGTTTATCATCATTGCCTCTGCATTTTTACACACATCGCACCCTATTTCAATCTATTTTTATGTCTCGAGTCCCATAAAAACCCATGTATAACGAGTAAACTTCTAATTAAAATATATTCAAAATACGTGCGGTATAGAATATTTAAAAAATTCAGGCAAATTTATGATACTCTAAACAATTACAGTCTTTAATTTTATAAAGTTCTCTGTATTTTTTTTAACTCCTGAACCTCCTTAAGGGGACAGATACACCTTTAAATTTAAAATGAATAGTTAATACAGTTTAAGGTAAAAAAAAGAGTTTTTTATCATATATTACAATTTTTTGGCAAATTAGAATATTTTATCAAAATATATCAGAAAATTTAAAAAAAAATTTTTTTATGGTCCTTAGGTCTATTTGATTGGCTATAATGAAAGTCATGTATATTCCTTCACCTACCGCAAGGTTCTAAGAGTCAATAAGATCGAATTGGGGTTTGTAAGGTTTTATTATGTTCATAATATATACAATTATGCAGCCAATGTGGGGATTTGAAAATAAAAATTATTGACCAAAGTTATAGAAATCATAAAATATGGCTTAATTAGGCTATCACTTTGGTCAATAATTTTTATTTTCAAATCCCCATATTGGCTGCATAATTATATGTATTATGAACATAATAAAACGTAAAACATTCCAATTCTATCTTACAGGCTCTCAGAACCTTAATATACAGACCACCACACGTACCGTTTTTACAGGGCTCGGACTTAATAGACAAACTGACGATACATACTCAAGACTTTAGTCACAAAATTATTATGGGAGATCTGAATGCGAACCTACTCGGAACGTCAGCCGATGCGAAATTTGTTAGACGGTTGGCTGATGATCTTAACCTTCAAATAATTGATCATGGTGCGACTCATCATCTCACGGATTCTCACACGTGGATTGATGTGATCTTGACAGATAATAATGACGTTGTACTGAGCAGGGACAATCGGCCGGCGCCTTTTCCCAGTCATCATAACATCATAGAGGTCGAGATTGGGGTCGAAACTGCTGCATCCCCTGTGGTTGAATCATTCAGCTACAGGGATTTTAAGTCGATCCAGCAAGACGACCTCCTGTCTCGCCTAGCTGACTGTGATTGGTCGCGGATCGATGGTCCTGCGGCGAGTGTTGACAGTCAATTAGAGTGCCTCAGTGTCAACCTCATGGCTGTGATAGATAAAATTGCACCGTTAAAAGAATTCATACCGAAAAAGAAAACAAATCCACCATGGGTTGATGCTGAACTAATACATCTTTACAAAAAACGTGACTCCGTACGAAGACGCTATTCGAGGACCAATGACGACAGACTGTGGCGGGAGTATCAGGGCCTTGCAGCTGAAGCTGAATTACGAACGAAGGAAACAAGGGAAAGATTTTTACAAAATAAAATTTCTGAAGCGATTAATAATAAGAAAGATATCTGGAAAGAGCTCAAGGCTCTGGGCCTTCTGCCAAAGACAAGAGAGGAGCTTCATGGTTTCTCACCGGAAGAGCTCAATGCCCACTTTGCAGGGGTGTCGATCTCCCAAAATGAGGGTGATGAAGAACTTGACAGCGTCCTGACCACTGCCAGTGATGACGGTTTTGTTTTCCGAGAAGTCAGCTTCTCGGACGTGGTTCTGGCTGTTGCCCACTTCTCATCACAAGCCAGAGGGGAAGACGACATTCCCCAAAGTATAGTGGCTAAGGCTCTTCCGTTTGTGGGAGATCATATTGTTAAGATCTTTAACTCCTCTCTGTCCAGTGGCATTTTTCCGGGAGCTTGGAGGGGAGCTCGGTTGGTGCCTTTGAAGAAGAAACCTGTCCCATCTACGGTGTCAGATTTCCGACCAATTGCCCTGCTGAGTTTCCTTTCTAAGGTCCTTGAAAAGATCGTACACGACCAAATAACCAACTTCTTACGAGAAAATAATACTTTGGACCCGATGCAGACTGGTTTTCGACAGAATCACAGTACACAGACAGCACTACTGAAACTGACGGAGGACATAAGATCAGGCATTGACAACAACAAAAAACTATTGACTATTTTGTTAATGTTTGATTTTAGCAAAGCATTCGACACCATCTCACACACTAAACTGCTGCGTAAGCTGATGCGCATGGGATTCTCCAGGAGTGTTCTCCTGTGGCTTAAGTCATATATCATGGGGAGACGACAGAAAGTCGTCACAATCACAAACGGGGATTCAGGTTGGCTGACCACCAATCTTGGCGTTCCACAGGGCTCAGTCCTGGGACCCCTGCTTTTCAGCCTGTACATAAACGACTTACAAGACGCACTCGACTTAGATGGTGTCGAACACATACTTTACGCTGACGACTTGCAAACCTACACACAAGTGACCCTGAAAGGTCTTCGTGATGGTATCGGTCGCATGTCGGCTGTAGCACAAGCAGTGTCGAACTGGGCAACGTCAGCTGGCCTGCGCCTCAATGTCGGCAAGACAAAGGCGATCATTTTTGGATCTGATCACAACATCAAACAGGTTCAGAGCCTCGACTTGCAAGGCATTGAGATACAGACCGGCGTACACGTTCCCTTTGTCGATACAGTCACCAACCTCGGCGTGGTGATGGACGGAGGGTTGACATGGAAGCCGCAACTGAATGCGGTCAGTAGAAAAGTAAATAGGGCTCTGTATAGCTTAAAACTTTTCCGTTCAAGCACCACAGAGATACTGAGGAAGCAGCTGGCATGTGCACTGGTACTACCTCACTTAGATTATTGCTCAGTGGTTCTTCTTGATGTGTCAGGGGAGCTCCAGACACGACTACAACGTCTGCAGAATGCATGTGTGAGATACATATGTGGTGTTAGGCGGGATGAGCATATCACCGCCTACAGGAAAAAACTGGACTGGTTAGATTTGAAGGTGAGGAGGGAGTATTTTATGGGGCTGCTGCTTTACAAAGCGGTTGTCATGCGGCAGCCACCGTATCTTACTGCCCTCTTTGAAAAAAACCAGGCCAGGACTTCAAGTAGGGGTGGTATGAAAGAGCTCTCGGTTCCGGGGTCGCGCACCGATAAGGGCCTTTTTTCATTCAGAGTTCAAGGTGCGCATCTCTGGAATTCGCTCCCGAGCAGTGTGAGGTGCCTGCCATCTTTTTGTAAATTTAAAACGGCGTTTAGCAGGCACCTTAAACAATTACATGGTGAGGAGTACGTTCAGAGATAAAAAATGAGTCGATTATATATTTAGGCTTTTTATTTATTTAAATTATTTATTTATTTAATTTATTTATTTATTAAAACTTATTTATTTAATTTATTTATTTATTAAAACTTATTTATTTATTTATTTAACTTATTTATTTATTTATTTAACTTATTTATTTATTTAAATTTATTTATTTATTTATTTAATTTAATTATTTATCTTGTTTATTTATGTATTCGACGTATTTATTTATTATTTTATTTATTTATTTATTAAATATTTTTAGTGTTAATTAAGTGTGAATGTATTTATTAGCGTGATTGTTAAAGTGTTATGAATGAGTGTGTTTTAAGTTTGGACGTGATAGTGTACGCAAAGATTTAGCAAAGTATGTGTATGTTTTCTTATTTATATGTTATCTTTATTGTATTTATTTTTTATTCTATGTATTATTATTTTTTTTGACGAAGCGTTTTATGTGATATTTGACTGTGACTAGTTCATTGCATTTAGATTTTATAAACTGACGAACTGATAAAGTGAATTATTATTTTAATAAGAAATATGCAATAAGTGAAAGTAAGATAACAATTATATTAAACCGACTGACATTTTTTTTTTAATTATAAATACAACTACATGTACATGAAATTGTAAGATTTTGTCTTCTGACGAATAAAAAGTATATCTATCTATCTATCTAACCTTGTGGTAGGTGAAAGAATATACAGGCTTTCATTATAGCCGATAAAAGTTACCTATGACCGATTTCATCTCAAATCATGCAGGCCGACAGCACCTATCTCTCCGAATCAGCTCAAATTATAGTATATTATTCTACTCGGAAAATAAGCGTATACGTATTTTTTTATTTTTCGATAGCATCAAAATTGCATGTGTTATGCTTTTTTCAAAAATGACTCCTCAAATTTCGTTTCTCAAAAATCTAAAACTTTTTTCTTTTTAAATCGTTCTAATTCGTCTTTTTATGGATATTTGAAAATAATTCTGCACATATTCGATGCTGTTGGTAATACTCTTTCGATCTGCCAAGTTCAAAAATTTTTTTACAAAAAATCAAGGATGATATGGCATTTTTTATAAACAATAAAGAATGCTTTTTTCTCAAAAAAGCCATCTTTTTTTTTACTCAATTTTTTTTTATAGATAGCTAGTCTCAATACCTATATTGTTATATACATGACATTTGGAATATTTTTGTTTTTTAAGAGATATAAACGAAATAAAAAAAAAATTGTATGTTCTCCCATAGCACTGTCGTGCAAGATAAAATCCTATGTATTTTCCCCTTTTTTATGATTTTTAGACATTTTATTGCTCTTTCTAACTTTCCTGCTAACACGATTCTTTGAGTTGATATTCTTCTTCTTCTGTTTCTCTTTATTTAACAATTTTGTTAAAGAATGAAGAGCAGTTCGACCTGTATAAGATTTTTTCTTTTTACCTACATTTACTTTCCATACATGGGTTTTCTGAATGCCGTTATATTTAGGAGCCTTAAGCCACTCTTCTATTTTATTTTGTCTAAAAACTTCAATATCTTCTTTTAGTAGTAAGATTAGTTTAATATTATTAGTATAAGATTGAACTTTTATACAAAAGCATTGGCATCTTGTATTGATTCAATATGACTGTTCTGAAGATTATGTCTAGTTGCGTAGTGTTTGACTAGTCCGCCAACACCATCACATGCACCTTTCCCGTGACCTGTAGCTGAAAACAACCATTTTTTATTGATGGAAGCATTTTTCATTTCATACAATTGAAATCGATTTTTAAAGTGGATATTTGTTCTATTAAATCGGTTGAATCATTTTTCATCGAATCAATTATTTTTTCCATTGCTAACAAGGCATGGGCAGAATCGTGTTTTCTATCATCACTGATGACAGCAAAAGTTTTTGTTAGTTTTCCTTGATAACAAACTGCTGTGAAAATAGAGACCTGTTGATTAATCCAGTGAGTACCTTAAATAGGGTTACTATGAATCACTGCCCAATTTTCAGCAAAATCACCATGCAGTACTAGATGACCTGAGTTAGCTGCAGCTATTTCTATCTCTTCTTTTATAGCTTTTCTTTGTATATTTTTAATATTTAAATGAACGCTTGTTTTGACTGTCCAAGAAGAAAGATCGCTAAAAAAATTGGAGATTGTTAATCTTTTCTTCATAAGATGGCCATTTTCCCACATAGCAAAATCAATCTCCTCATGTTCATTAGTTGTCTCTAATCCAAACAAACTTAGGTTGATATTTTCAGAACCTGGGCATAAAGTACATTCTTGAAAAAGACACTTATCGGACAAATTGGAGCAAACAATTGCCGATAAAAGTGTAGAACGAACTCTATCGAGGTCTGAATGTTTGCCTCTAGGAAATTATTTAGACTATTAACGTATAAATCAAAATTTGCACAGTAAATGCACAGACACACTTCCTTCGACGGGCTCAACATAACAAACTTTGGTTTTAATGTATAAAACTTTGTTATACCGATTTTTATGTCTGGGTTTTCTTGTTTGAATAGTTTATACGCCTCTTTTAAACTGCGTGTCAAATAACGTTTTATTTTTTTTTTCCATGTTGTTGAACAGTCACAACATCACATTTATTAGGGCTTTGACGTGTACAGATAAAGTCATCGTTTAGAAAATATTCCATGGCAATTTTTGTAGACTTTTCGTCCAATGGACGACCAGTATACGCGTCAGGTTCAGAATATATTCCCTTAGTTCTTACAAGCATTCTTGCTTTGTCAATCATATAAACAGTTACTTCGGGAAATGCTGATACAATACTAGATTTTGTTAATGACGAAGGAAGCAACGTTACAATTCTAATTTTCTCATTGATACTGTCACAATTTTCAAGCGCTACTCGCAAGTTATTGAGCCATTCATTGCAGAAGCATTGAGTCAAATCACCATGTGATTCATCAATGCAAACATTGTATGCTTCTGACAATTTTGAGCTAGTTGCAGATGAGAATGAAGATACTAGTTCTGATTTTTTTCTAATAATGTATCTTTGTACAGATGAATCATCAATACCTCTCTTCCTTTTAAGTGGCGAAACATTACCAAAAGAACTTGAAATTAAGGTTTCGTTTAGATGCTCAATCCGCTCTGGGGTGCTAGCTCGAAAATCATGGTCTTCAGTATCACTGTCCAAGTCAGTATAATTGTCTGAATGAATCGCATCAATTATTTCCTTTGGTTCAATATTTTTAACGCGTTCATAACAATTGAAACATACATAATCCGAACTCTGCACTGCTTTGTTAGGAAAACTTTGTCGAAGAAGTTCTGCTAAATTCTCCAATTTTCTAAATTTAACAGTGGCATCATATACGTTTTTTTATGTGATCCAAAAAAGTTTGGACACTTGCGTCTCTTTGTTGAATAAATTTCAGCCATAATTCAATAGAAATCTTAGTATATATAAGTTATACTATATATATTAAGATAACTAGACCGGGTTCCTTAAATAAGCTAAAATAACTAACATTATCTACGTGATAGCAAAAGATGAGTTTTAGCCACCTTGCGGAGAATTCTAGTACCATGCGTTATACTCCTCTATGGTGTACACACACACATATATAAATAATCGTACACGTATTCGCCTAATGCACAGATTCTTGCTCTGATATATACGTATAATCATTATACTTAGGGGTACATAAAATTTTTTTCTTATTTCGTTTATATCTCTTAAAAAACATAAATATTCCAAATGTCATGTATATAACCATATAGGTATTGAGACTAGCTATCTATAAAAAAAAATTGAGTAAAAAAAAGATGGCTTTTTTGAGAAAAAAGCATTTTTCATTGTTTATAAAAAATGCCATATCATCCTTGATTTTTTGTAAAAAAATTTTTGAACTTGGCAGATCGAAAGAGTATCACCAACAGCATCGAATATGTACATAATTATTCTCAAATATCCGTAAAAAGACGAATTAGAACGATTTAAAAAGAAAAAAGTTTTCGATTTTTGAGAAACGAAATTTGAGGAGTCATTTTTGAAAAAAGCATAACACATGCAATTTTGATGCTATCGAAAAATCAAAAAATACGTATACGCTTATTTTCCGAGTAGAATAATATACTATAATTTGAGCTGATTCGGAGAGATAGGTGCTGTCGGCCTGCATGATTTGAGATGAAATCGGTCCTATGGATGATAAAAAAATTTTTTTTTTTTCCGTTATATCTTGATAAAATATTGAAATTTACCGTAAAAATTGGTAATATATGATGGAGAACCCCACTTTTACCTTGAATATGTATTGTATCAAAAGTTCTATAAGACAAGCTGCTAGGACGGTGATAGATCAGCGGAAAAAGAACAAGCAAAAACCGTGGTTTGACGAAAAATAAGAGGAGTGGAATAGAAAAAGGCAAAAAGCAAGAATGCATAGGGTAAACTACCCAATAGATAGACGCTTAAGGATTTTTTCACTTTATACATCAGATTTTTGTATGATAATATCGTTTCTTTAAAACAATATGACACTTATCAAATGTAAGAAACTTCAATTTATCAGTAAAAAAACATTAGAAGTGTTAGAAGTTTTTGTTTAATTAGAAATTACAAAGATAGTGCGAAGAGCACATACATGTCTGTAGATAGATGATTGTCAATGTCCATTTACTTTGTTAGTCTATCTATTGGGATTTTAGGTTATACATAACGAAGATCCAATAAATAGACGATATTTTTGAAGATACTTTATGGCATATAAAAAAAACATTTCGTTCATAAATATCATATTTAATCTAATCGTAACAAGCTTTTATACAATTAGAATTTGAAATTTTGCTTGAAAACTCATTAGTTTCTTAGATATAATAATATTTATAAACCGTCTATCTACTGGTCAGTGTCTATATACTGGGCAGACTACCCTAGCCTTAACAACGCGAATGAAATCACCTCTGTCCATTACCGTAATATAAGGGAGCAAACCAAATGAATTTTTCGGAATAACAAACGAAACTGGGAAAATAATAAAGTCTCAACAATACAATAAAATAGTAATAGAAAAGTGTACAGGTATAAACTTAATAACGAAAGGATTCCAAAGTAAAACTAACTTCTTAAGAAACGATCATGGGAACCTTATAACGGACACAGATGGACTACTAAATAGATGGAGAAATTATTTCGACGAGCTCCTAAACGTACACGAACAACAAACCGCTTTAGACTATAACGAAATTCACACTGCTGAACCAAAAATTGAGCTACCTAGCCTACAGGAGATCTAGAAGGCAATCAACAAGTTAAAAAACAATAGAGCCCCTGGAATAGATCATTTACGGGCCGAACTATTTAAACAGGGAGGGGAACCACTTAAGAAAATAATTAAACCATATGGAGGAAAGAAACAATGCCCAAAGAATGGAGAGACCTAATCACAGTCCCAATTCACAAAAAAGGATAGGTAACGAACGAGCAGCACTTAGAGTGCTCGTAGGGAAGCCGACAGGAGCAAGATCCTCACGTAAACCAAGAAGAAGGTGAGAGGACAATATTAAAATGGGCCTATGAGAAATCGGATGTTATGAGAAGGATTGGATGCAACTCGCAACAATACAGAAAGATCTCGTGACTGTGTGAGCAAGGCATTGGACTACACAGCTACGGATAGCTAGTCCTAACAAGTAGTTATGATATAGCTATGGTGATGATGCAAGCACATCCGCAGACGATATAAAGACTATGTGATAGCTGTTGCTCTGCAGGCACCGTTGCTGCTTACCATTACTATTTGGCTTTATAATAATAATAATAATAATAATCTGTCCCCTTAAGGAGGCAGGCCTGGGTCAAACACAAAAAGAGATTTATTTTACTAGTCTAGGAAACTTTTTATATTTAAAAGCAATCATTCTGAAAATATAAATAATGCTATAAATACTTAGTAATATCTTAAATATTATCGTTGTAAAGCCTCAAAATCTTGATCTTACACTTCACAATAAATCAATATTTTCAATACCATATTTATTAAAGTTGCTGTGTTCCTCTCACGATTGCAGATGACATGATGCACGAAACGATTTGTTTCGACGATTATTCGACTCCTTTTGACATGTTTTACAAAAAGAACAAATCACTTTTTCGTTAAATTTTTTTTTATTATTTTTTTTCGGAAACCCAGCCGATTAAAAAAAAAAATCTTTCAAAAAATCGGTTAGATCTCCGAAAAAAATAATAAAAAAAATTTTAACTACAAAGTGCTTCCCTCTTCTTATACTACGTGTCAAAAGGAGTCGCATAACCATCCAAAAAAAAATATTTTATCGTGTCCCCTACAATCGTGTGAGGAATACAGTAACTTTAATAAATATAGTATTGAAAATAGTGATTTATTGTGACGTGTAGGATCAAGATTTTGAGGCTATACAACGGTAAGTAAGGTACAATGGTTAATGTAAGATATTACTAAGTGTATATAGCACAAATATTTTCAGAATCATTGCTTTTAAACCCAGCCCTGCCCCCTTAAACTGCGGGCGTAGGGCTTCACTTCTTATGGATATCACAAACCAGCATTCAAAGTCTCATTAAAATCCGTTTCCCCGATCCGACACACTTTTTTCATTTACATTACTTTCACTACTTGAATTGTTTTACCCGAAAACGATAACGTTATACAGTTGCTTTATATTTCACGAGTTTTCACTTAAAAGACTCTCTTCTTTTCTTCACTACAAAGCCAAAATCCTATTTTAATCGAAATCATTCATCAGAAAGAAAAACTCTCGCTGTCACCAGGGCAAGAAGCAGTGCTGGATTGACTTGGGCACGGACACGAATTGGCGCATCTACATGAGCATCGTGAGCTTCACGCTGTTCGTCGTGCCGACCCTGGTAATCGGCGGCTGCTACACGGTGATCGTCTGGACCATCTGGTCGCAGAGCACCGCCCTGAGGCAGGACCCGACGAGGGACACAAGGCGCGCCTCGTCCCGAGGCCTCATACCCAGGGCCAAAATCAAAACGGTCAAGATGACCTTCGTCATCGTCTTCGGTGAGTGCATGCACGCGTATTGCTCTTCCTATTGCGCAAGCGTTCTATATAGAGGTGATATTATACGACTGCAATAAGTGAATTCGTGGAAGGACAGTTTTAGGTCAGGAGGGTCATTTTGGATCCTGGGGTTTATGCATGAAGGGAGTTTCAGCGAATCGTTTTTAACGATATGAGAAAGCTTTTATACGAAATGCTAGTTATGTTGTAGCGTTTCAGCTGGTTATTATGTCTTGTGGGTATCATTCGGAAAGTGCGCTTTCCACGTACTGGCATTTTAGTTTTTTTTCAGATAAAAAATTAATATTACAGCAAGTATAAAAAGAAAAATTTTTGTAAGTTAACTTCGTAGAAATTATAAAAAATTCATTTAAAAATTTGTCTTTTTTACATCTTGCTGAATTAGTTAAATTCTACGTATTTTATTTTATAGTCGAGATCCCTACACCCATATAGAAGGATTACATGTCATCTAAATTTAGGTCGGAAAAAAGGCTTACTATAAAGAAGGTATAATAGTATAGTAGATAGGGATAAATATACGAAATATTGCATTCAATTACAGCGTTATCTGTCATGATAAAAATAAGTATTCATTTGAACGATATAATAATTCTTAGATTTCTTCGAAAATGCGAAATCTGTATTTTATATTTTATTATCACATTCAGAGAAAGACTTAAATTCCCTTTCAAATTACTTTTCAGAGAAATCACTTTTTTCATATTTTGCCTCTGTTTAAAAAAAAATATTTGAAATTGTATAAAGTTAAGTCAAATATTTGAGGTATAAAGTCCTAGAAGAATACAATCCAAAAGCGTAAATCAATAGTGGAACTATTTCCATTTTAAAATCAAAATCAGTAATAAACGCAATTCTTTAATTATAATGTAAAAAATAAAATTAATTATTGCTTTTTACCTAATAAATACCCTGGTAAATTATCCGGTTTTATCAAGGCTCTCGATTATTTCCTATTGCAAACTAGATACATCTACATAGTTCTCGATTATTTTCCACTTTAGTACCTAATAATAAATTAAATAATAAACTGAATTTAGATAATATTTGAACCTATTGTATTCGATTAGGTACTTATAAACACTCTTATTTGTCTTTTATAGGAGGCCTATTTTATACCGATATCTAACAGTATCCACGAAAAATATAAACCAAACTAGATGCGGGCATCTTTTACAGATCTCGACTAGTTTTAAGGAGGGTCTTTCGCTATATATAGGACATAAAACAAAAAATCTTATGAGAGTTTATAAAAGTCCTATGATAAATCTAATGATATATACTTAAAAATAGTCCAAAACTACATCAAAGAAAAATTGTTCCAAAAAATCGTGACGTCACAAGAGTAAAAATTGTCAATTTAAAAAATATTTAGTTAGAAAATTTTAAAATAATATATCTGGTATTAAAGAAAGCCAATTATTTATAAAATTTTACGCGTTTACTTATAAATAATTAGCTTTCTTTTATTACAGATATATTATTTTAAAATTTTCTTTCGTTAACTTTGTAGAGAATGTTTAAGGAAAAAATAAGCCTCAAAATATTAAAATTGGATAATAAATAAAAAAAAATTGGGGTTTAACTAAATATTTTTTAAATTGACAATATTTACATTTGTGACGTCACAATTTTTTTGGAACAATTTTTTTTCTTGTAGTTTTGGACTATTATTAAGTACATATTATTAGTTTTATCATAGGACCTTTATAAACTCTCATACGATTTTTTGTTTTATGCTCTATATCTAGCGAAAGATATAAATGTGCTTAAAGGCACACATATTATGTCCTTCGAATGAGTTCTATACACTACAAATACCTTACAATAGCAATAAAAAATTAAAGTCAAACTGGTTGTGCGCACTCGTTACCACTCCAAATAACAATCGTGGACTTTTAAATTTATAATTCGGGGAACGATAATTTCACTCGGTTTTTTACTACATTATAATCTGTAAACATAAGTACTTTCAGAGAACCACCTCGTAACAAGCTTCTTTTAATAAAGTATAGTTTAAAGTAAATAATTGATTTTTTTTCAGAAACTTTTAAAAGTTATGGGTAAGGTTTACAAGCAATATAAGTGTTCGAACCACAGTAATGACTGTTTAAGGATTCGCTCGTAAATACGATCCAAAAATCTTTCAGAAATTAAACGAAATCATCAAATTAATTATTTACATCTTTTTATCTCTTAAGAAGTCGGCGCTTCGACAAAAGAAAGACAAAAGAAAGAAAACTGAGGCAAAATGAAAGATTGACTTGTATAGCAAAACATTCGGCTAACTCGATCCCTCCAACCAAATGAGCATCTCAACATCGACGTCGGTAGGCGATTGCGCGCGCGAGGGTCTATAAACGCGCGCGGAAGCGGAACAGCAGCCGAGTCAGTCTTTACCTATATAGACATATATACCGCGTGCACATACCCCGGGCGAAATCCGATGCGCGCAACTCGCTCCTCAACCCGGAAAATCCCTCCGAACTCGTCTTTTGTTCGCGCGCGCGCCTGCTGCGGGGAATTATATACGCTTGGCCTGCGGGCGCTTCGCCCGAATTTTTATGCCACCTCTCTTCCGGTCTATATCTCGCTCTTGAGAAGCGAATTTTTTAGCTGACGACGTTTTCCGCCCGAGGAGAGCGCAAAAAACGCGCGTTTGTCAAGCGCGCGCGCAAAGTTCCGACGAGGCGCTTACTGCGACGCGTGACGCCGCGGTTGTATTTGCGGGAGAAAGTTATTCCCCCGCGCCGTGCGCCGGCGATATTTCAGCGTTTCTACTCGCATGAGGTGTTGCGCGCTGCTTTGTGGATTTCGGTAGCTTCGTGTGGGGGAGTTTATTAAGGAAGCGATCGCTTTTGCTAAGTTCGCTTTTGTGCGCCGAGATTTGACAGAGGGTTGGAACTGCGTACATAGTTTTGGTTATTACGTGTCTTCGAGGAATTGTCAGTTCGTATTGGTGGCAGCTTTGGCACATTTTCTTTCATAGTGGCACGTAAGGAGTGGATTTAACATTTAATAAAGTTTATTCTTTTAGTCATAATATATATATATATATATATATATATCATATTCATCGGTGGAAATATTTTAAATCTGTAGTTATATTATTTTCTTTTTAACTTTTTGCAGTAAGTTGACACATGATCTCATATCAAAGTCTTCATTACTCATTTACGTATCATTTAAGCAAACGAAAATTAGTTGCATTCTAAAAAAATAAGATTAAAATTCTTTTGACGGGCTCAAATGTTTATCCCTTACAAAGCACATTATTTATTTATATATATATATACACTTCTATTGCTGTAAAAGGGCTCTAGCCCGTGTATAAATAAATAAATAATGTGCTTTGTAAGGGATAAACATTTGAGCCCGTCAAAAGAATTTTAATCTTATTTTTTTAGAATGCAACTAATTTTCGTTTGCTAAAATGATACGTAAATGAGTAATGAAGACTTTGATATGAGATCATGTGTCAACTTACTGCAAAAAGTTAAAAAGAAAATAATATAACTACAGATTTAAAATATTTTCACCGATGAAAGGAAACATATCTTATACCATTAGAGTTCGTCAAACATGAATTTAAAAAAAAATGACCTCCTTGAAAGTAAAAGTGAAGAAAAGTAAAGTAAGTAAGTAAGTAAGTAAAGTAAAGTAAAGTAAAGTAATTTACCTCTTTGATTAGGGTCTAATTTTAACCCAGATTGATTTATATAAACAAAGCGGAAAACAAGAAAGAGTGCGTGAAAAGCGCTACGAATCACTACGGTAAGATAATAAAAAGCATCGTTTTTTTAATACCCCTTTAATCTAAGTAGCATTCTAACTAACCGTTTTGCATTAACACTACATAATCCGCAGAATAACACCCAATGAAAGTAAAATACAATAACGTCTTCTCGAATTTCGTAACAATAAAGACGTCATAAGGCTTCAAAGCACGAGAAAAGACATTCGAAGGAACGCTTAAAACTCACCCGCGAACTGCGCTAAATCATCTTTAGATGGTTCGCGCCGTCTTACCCCCGTGCGCACCGAGCGTATAACCATAAAATTCCGCAAGTAAATTAAAAGTCTCGTAAAGCGTGCTCAGAGAAAGCTAAAACGGCATTGCCCTGCTTATAAGTCGTCGTCAATTATTCCGCAGGAGAGGACAGTGAGGCAAACCTTTCCCCTTCTACTTTATTTTGATAATTTATATACGTAGAAAAAAATGTTTATAACTGTATTCTAGAAATTTGCAACTTCTTCGCACTAAGGCATTCAATATTTACAAGTTTTATCGCTTGTAAGAAAAATATAATGAAATTAATCATCAATACATAATATCGTAAACGATTCTATTCATTCTTCATACCTCTTGCTGAAATAATATGTAAAAATAATTTGCATCCTGTTATCCTGTTAACCCATTAAACGCTATAAGTAAAACTTTTTCAACATGTCTTACAACAAGTCAACATAAATATTTGTACAACACGTGCATTCCAAATACCTCTTTTCAACGCATGTAAGGCTCATAGAAAATCGAAAATTCCGAGCGTCTATGCGCAGCAAGTAGAAAATATTTTCTCCTCTGTGCGAGAAATTCTTCATTTTCAATTGGCTTCATATGCACAAAAGAGGCCCTACATGAACTTGTTAAACAAAAATACGATGTGTAGCAGGGAGAGAAAAGGCTTTCCAGACTCGGATGATGATTTTGAGCACTCGCCTGTGACGCCTTCGACTCCCACTCGTGCTCGATTATTATCCTCGCATAGGAGAACCCAATTTTCTCCCCTTATTGCACGATATACTATTATAAAAATCATTCATTAAGTCAATTTTTTCTGAAAAATCGATCGCCGTTGCTAATTTAAAAAAAAAATGATTTTTTATAATGTATTTAATCAATTAAAAAAATTATTTTTGAGATTGATGACATTTTAACGTTATGAGCTGAGTTCGATAGCTTTTTGGGAGACAGAATATGTAGATTACTCGTGGACCGTATAATAATGAATTATTTTCAGTACAAAGGAAATAAAATAAATTAAATCCATTTCAATTATTAATTTACGTTCTCTTGGAGGCCCTATATTTTTTATTGATTTTTAAATCCTATTAGTGTACAAAAATAAAAAGATACATAAATCATGACATGAATCGTATACAAGCCAGCTTTCGTTGATACTTTGACTACGTCTAAAACGCCGCTGCCAATTCATTCGCACTTAGCTTTCTCAAACTACCTTAATTGTTCTAATATAAAAATATTATTCTAAAAATTAATTTTAAATTTCTATATCTCTTTTTAATTAGGAGCTTAAAATATGTGTGCTGATTTATCATTAATAGATTAATTCACAACAGTTTTAACAAAACATTTTTTGTATACCATCACAAAGCTTCCTCTATGAGGAAGCTAAATTTGTAATAGTCGCTGTAAATAATAAACATATGTAATGTGGTAGAATGCTCTTTTCTTTGCTCATGAATTATATAACAACGACAGTAAATAATACAAGCAATTTCTTAAATATTATTGCCTCAAAGAAAAAGCTTTTTTAATGAATTTTGGAATCTGAGATTTTGATGAATTTCGATGTTTTTGAGGTTGCTGAATCAGAAAAAGAGAATTCTCTGTGTGCGTTCAGATGTGTATGTATGTGTGCACACGTGCGTGCGCGAGTAAGTAATAAAATATGTTATAAATGATATTTTATACAAAGGATGTAAAAATGACTGAATATACATTTAAGCGTAGTACACCAAGCTGAGCAGTTTACAATTAAACATATTTAAATGATAATACCGTCAGCCCTAAATCCCTAACCCAAACCTCAACTAACTCAAGTTGAACAAATCAATTTGGGTTAGTTAAGTTGATTAAGTTAATTAAGTTTATTAATTAATTAAGTTTATTGCAAATTTATCACCTTGGGTTAGTTGGGTTGAGTTTACGGTTTTATTATTTGAATTTATTTAATAGCATATACTTTAGCTTGGGTTAGTCAGACTTTGAGTTTAGATTTTAGGGTTTACAGTTTTACTATTTAAAATTTTTGAATTGCAAATTTCTAAGCTTGGGTTAGTTAGGTTTAAGATTTAGTGTTAATTAATCAATTTGAATTACTTTTTACTTGCAAATTGCTTAGGGTAAGTGGGTTTGGGTTTTCTTTTTGTGCTTATTTGAAACAAGACCTGCCTTACTTCATACCATAAAAATTAGATTGCGTCGCCCTTGATAGTATGTACACCCAACGCAAGGTGATTCGTTCCGAACGTGCGTGAATTTAATCTACATAGTATATCTATATTTGTGGTACATGTAAATATACTTTACAGGTTAAATTCAAACGCGTTCTGGCTGAATAACTTCGTATTGGGTGTATTATCAAAGATTTCATTCCCTATGGTGTAAATAAGCTAAAAAGTAAGCGATAAAAGAAGTTCCGATCGATTGTGAGTGAAGCAGACATAATAAATTTCATGTTTTAAAATGTCAATGTACACTCGACGTGGGAAAATTCTGGTCAAATGCGTTTGAAATCCTCCAATGCGCTTAGCGAAAACGTGCGTTCGATCCAATGAGACTCAATGAAATTGCAGTATTTCAAAGGAATTCAAATGCATTCACCAGAAAATCATTTCTAGGTTGTTTTCACACATGGATTTCTATAATAATTAAATGATAAAAAAAATAGAAAGTAATACCTAAAAAAATCAAGACTTACGATAAACAACTAAGTAACTTTAAAAACTATTTCATTTTTTCATAGTTATATTTTTATACATTCATTTTTGGCTTTATATATATTTATTTATTTCAGCCAAAAGGCCCAGAAATGGACTTGGTTTACAATATTTTTTCTTACCACACACATTCTTCCATACTTCAACCTATACCCATATACATTAATCTTTTCAACAATCATATTACTTTATATCTCATTTAAGTCCTAGTACATTTTAACATCGTCTTTGCTATTATGAATAATAATATCACTTTATTCCGTACTTTTCTTGTTCTTCCCTTTACAATAGTTTTTTAATTATACTTAGTCTTGCTTTATAAAACTTTATATTAAACAATACATAAATTTTCTTTTTTTTACCTTTTAAACAATATTGTACAATATTTGACAGTATTCTACATATAAATTTACCATCGTTTTTTCGACGCTTACGTTATAAACGACCTAGCTTCACATAGGATTACCTGTTTATCACAACTTTCATCCTTCCACACCGTAGGCAGCTCGGACCTTTGATCTTTACTTGAATTTGTAACTGTTCTTAACGCTTTATCATATCCAGTCTATTTTCTATCGAAACTATTTTCTATCATCTCTATAATTCTTTCTATCTCTTTCATCAGTTTTCTGAAAGTTTCCACAACTTTAATATTTCCTTCCACATTAAATAAATCTTTGAATCTGAAATTAACATCATCCTGTAGCGTTTTCATTATTCCTCTCATATCCTTGCATTCTATCACAATGTGTTCCAAAGTTTCCCTATCTTTTTTACACATTCTACATACTTTATCCTTCTGTTCAAGCCAATAATTATTTCCATTTTCCAAATTTCCGCACCTAATTTTCGTAATTAATGCTATGTCTATTTCCTTCCTATTCTCTTTTAAATATTTCGGTAATCCTTTAACTTCCATCTCTTTATAATTCATGTTGTATTTCGATTCTCTAATTTCCATTTCTATAATTTGTCTCTCTATATCCCTATCTTTCTTTTCAGTTTCCTCATGAATACTCTGATTCCTCTCTTTCATGTTTTCTATTTCTACCTCGCTCAATCCTAAACTATTATAATACTTTTTAAATCATTGCTTCTAACAGGTTTTCTTTCTAAATTATACACCCCTTGTACATTTTCAGTGGATTTTTCCTCCAACACATTTTAACTAACCTTTCTTCCCCTAAATACTTATCTTCCCTTCAAACTTAACATCCTTACTACCTCTTTCGATTCTCATCTTATTCAGATTGATTTCTCTATACATAATATACCTCGGAGTGCAGAACTCTGAATTCAAGACCCATCTAAAATAATCAACTTGTATTTTTTCTAATTCCTTTCTTTCTTTCTAGCCCCAAATTTCACACCCATAAGACTTTTCACTATATAATTATAATTTTTTGCTTTAGTCAAACAACTTTTACGAACCTGGAATGAAATGAAAAAATTTTGAAAATGAATTTGAATTTATGATCAACTTTATATATTATATGCTTTTACAGTCAGCCCCCGCGCACTGTAAATGCGCGACGTCAGATTGAAGCAGCAAGGCCGCTCTAACCAAACCGGCATACGACACCTGCGACACTGTCATAAGTGTTTTGCTTTCTCAAAGAGAAAGCTTTGTGATAGTGAAATTTTTTTTTTGTGTTTTCTTAACGTATAAACATGTTTTATGTCTTGGGAAGTCCGAATAGACTAGTCTTAAAAAATGTCTGTATGTGTGTGTGTGTGCGTGCGTGCGTGCGTGCGTGCGTCCGTGCGTTCGTGCGTGAGTCCGTGCGTGTATGTGTGTGTGTGAGTGTGAATGTGTGTGTGTGTGTGTGTACATGTATGTGTGTTATTATGTGGCATATCACCATTCGTTATTTCGTTCAATCCGCTGTATAACCTTCCCAAATATTGCATAGATGTTTGATATCAATATACGGTGTGCACTTGAAATTTTCAGCAAAAATGGTCGATTACATTTCTTTTTATGGCCATTCTCCAAAATTTTAGAATTTTCAAATTTCGGTTTCTTAAATTCTTCTTAATGCGGGAATGGTTTTTGGAAGTGAATTTTTTATACAATAAAGTACGATAAAATTCTTCATTTTAGGACCGTAAACGATTTCATATAAGTCGTTTTTCAGTTGATTTTTTTTTTCAACATTTATTACTCGAATACTATACAATAAAAGACAGTGAAATTTTTACTGAATACTTGTTTCATATACAGGTATATTTCTGTAATTTTTTATGTAATAAAACGGTTTATGTTCTGAGAAAAAAATAAAATGTAAAAAAAGCATTTTTCGGACGACGATAATTTCAGTAATACTTGATGTAATGCCTTGAAAATTTCAGAGAATATTTGTTGTATATTTAAACAATACTTTTTCACTCTGTGTATAACGACATCCTAAACTTAATCGTTGTGTTTTTTCTTGTAGATAATCAGTGTAATTATATATGAGATTTACTATTTTAACTTCTAGTCAACTTTATGCATTATATTGCACGAAAAAGTCTAAAGATAATGTTATATTAAAAATATTATTATTTTGTGATTTTTTAAAAATAAGTTAATAATGACATTATTCATTTTTGCAATATTGAATATATATCTATCTATAATATAGCACAGAAAGAGTATAATTTTTATACTATTTTGATGGTGGAATTTGTAAACTATAGTATATGTTAAATATTAGTCAAATTTTTAAATGAGTGATTTTAAAAAATTATGCGTTTTTGTGTCTTTTTTGTATTTTTTGCAATGAAAGAGGAAAATCAATAATTCAATCATTTAGATATATATTTGGTTTGATTTTATAGAGAAAAATAGATTTATAATAGTAAAAAAATAGAATCAATGACACATCACTGACCAGACACCCTGATAAACGATATATACGATAATATGTTTATTGAAAAATATTTCTTTTGCAGTAGGGCACAAATCACTAAATGAAAATAATTAGACAGGAAAATAACCACGATGAGCGGTACTACGCAGTTCTTCTTTATTTATATGACAATTTTAATTAAATTCTCTTTGAGAAAGCATAGTACCAAAGCAGTTGGGAGCGTTTTTCTTTCCTTCCATTAGCCCCAGGCTATGTCCTAGACTTATATCGTCGTCATAAGTGTTGTGCGATGCAGTAGCCTGTGACCGTGTCGTATTAGCTCCGAGCATAACTGGTGGCGCCATCTGAAGTTTTATGTATTTTCCAAGAGCTATGACACTTCTTCGCCACTATAGTGCTTCGAACGCTACTTTTTATGTTCAAGCTCGCATACTATTCGACGAAATTTCCATGAGCTATACTACGCGATTTTTTCGCCACCATGGGCGCTTCGGTCGATTCTTTTATACCCTCCAAGCGGACGCTCGAAGCGAATAGGTGTATCCCGTTGACGGGGGTAACGCACAAGAACTGACATAAATCATTTACGTCAGTTGTTATGCTATATGCCTAACAGTGCGCGGGGGCTGACAGTATGTATTTTTATAATATATGTAGCATATTTAGTGAATGGACAAATCTGAAATTTTTCATAGTTAATAATTATTCATATGTATTGTATTAATTATCAACAATTTATTTCAACTTCACGTGAATCTCTTGCTTTTCATTTTTGCATCGTAATTTCCCTCATTGTAATTGCAGTTGATAATGCAACTCGTTCACCGAATTCATTTACCGCCCTAAGAACAATTATACAATTTTCAAAAATCAACATCCAAAACAGACTTCAATCGGATCTCAATCAATCCCTAAGCATACGCTGGCACTGAATCCACGATTTATCCACGCGCGCGCGCTCGCACTATTTTCGATAAGCGAGGCGTGTGCGTCGCCCATAATCAGGCAATTATGAAAATAGAGATGCGCTGAATGCATCGCCAATGTGGCATCAATGCGAGCGGCGGTCTACGCCAGTACTCGGTTCCTTTGAATTTTAGGCGCTAGCTTATATATATATATATATACAGCAGGCAATGCGCTGACGCGCGACTGGTTTGATACAAGAATCTCTCTTAAGGGGTAACAATTAAATTCAAAGCACTAGTCTCGACGTTCCGAGAATCAGCATAATCAGTGCGGCACTATACGCGCACTTGTGAGAACTAACTGAATTACCGCTGAGATGAAATTAACCTTTATCTATTTATCAATAGCACAAGCAGGAGCTCTGTATGCAAATGCCGTATGTTGGATTTATTCAATTGATAAATGAATTTAAATCTATTTATTACAATACGATTATTTGGTTTGATTAGCATAGCTGGTTTATAATTGGTTTAAACTGCAATTAATGATTTATGATAAATTTTGTTCTGAAAGTTTACTTCCTGCATTTGTCCGTAAAATGATGCAAGCGGCTTTATTTAATCTGCTATTACATCCAACCTATGAAGTATTTTCGTGTATACAAAATTCAAAATACTTAATAGTTAATCTTCTCTTTCAAAGAGTAAATTTAAATGGTATAAAGTGTACATACAAAAGTTAATTAAAAAGTTAAATGTAAATGTTTATTAAATTTAAATTAATGTGTTAAATTATATTTGCATGAATATTTGTTGTATAAATTATGTTGTAACATACACATTGTTTGAAACGATAATAAGGTAAGTGTACCTAATATGGTCCATCTAAGCATTGAGTATTTACAATAGTTGATGTATACAAATAATTTTATTTAGACCGGTTGGATATTAAAATATAGTATACAAATTAATATAAGAAATTTATTTTATTTGAAAATATGGATATAAGGCAATCCTATAGAGTTTTGAAAATAAACAGCTAGTAGGACATAATGGGTTTCATGTGTACCCAATATGGCCCGTCATTATTTTTCATTCTTCAATCACTAATAAAAAGAATATAAGAGTCGCTAATGATGGAACAGAACCCACGATGGGACACATCTGGTTTTATATTTTCCGAGTATATGCAGCTGTGGCAGTTTGAGTATTTAAACTAACATTATAAAAAAAGACTATTTACAAAATTTCAGATTTTTAGGTACGTACAATGAATTATTCGACTTTCTACATAAAAGAGAAATTCGCGGTTGCTTGGTACTAAGTTTGGGAAAAATACTATAATTGTTATAATAAGGTTGTTATAATATTTTCTTTAAAAAATTCTTCATATTTCTTTGCTGGTCAAGAAATAAAGTGCTCATCTATCATCTATCTAGTCTAAAAATTAACAATGAAACATACTTAGTGTGATTAAAATTCGATTAAACAAAAGTGTCCCAAAGTGGAGGACCATGTCCCAAAGTAGGCGATACTTAAACCTCATATTATATTATAGAGACTTGTAAAATTAAATTTGATCAAAACAAACAAAGATTTTATACACAAAAATCCTTAAATATCCCGAAGTGGGCGACTCTTCCCTATGTATCGAAGAGAATTGAGTTAAACATATTGATATGATATAGATAAATGTTAAAAGTAATACATTTCATTAATTTAAATAATGTATAGGCATTCCGGACAGATACAATCATCTTTCTC
Organism: Gastracanthus pulcherrimus; assembly: GCA_949152435.1. NCBI lineage: Eukaryota > Metazoa > Arthropoda > Insecta > Hymenoptera > Pteromalidae > Gastracanthus > Gastracanthus pulcherrimus. Next base: position 195,824,694 of record OX424572.1, read on the forward strand.
GGTCGTAGTAAAATCTAAGCGTATTTTTGAGAACATAAATAACGTGTAAAACGCAAAAATTACTTAAACACATATTATTTATATCGTTTTCACAAATTAATCAAGAATGTAAGTATCTTTTATAACAAATATATATTTCTTATCCTTGAAAAGATTAAGAAAAATTATAAGTGTGGTCATTAGATACGAATCTTGTATGCTTTCCGTTACGTGGGCTGTATTACGTAGAATGAGTGTGTAGACATATATCCTCTTATGCTAAAAGGGTACATAGCCGGATGATAAAATAAACTATGCTACTGAAAACTGAAAAGCTAAGGATATGTATTAATATCTTTTTCATTTAGTATCACAGTAAATATAATGACTTGTTCAAAATTATAGTGATGAATTTACTTAAGTGGTTGTAATTTACTTAAGTGGTTGTAAGACACCTTTTGCTTCCGTGAGAAAATTTTCCTGGGAAATAGCTTCTACTAAATAGGGTAATAGGTAGGATAGCCTTAGTGGGCCATATTAGGTATATGGATCATATTAGGTATAGTTACCTTAGTTAAGTGCATAACAACTTTTCACTTTACAACTAATTAACGTGTACTACAAACAAAGGTAAACTTAATAAATATTTTCGGAGTAATATCATGAATTATTTCAATGCTATAGTTCTGCTGCTCTTTTACTATTATTCCCAGAAATAAACAGCCTGATGAATGGAGTATTTTTGCAGCAACAAATACTGACTAACAATTATTTATTCGTTCAATGGTACATAGTTTATTGAATGTACATTAATACAAAAATTATGTTTTACACAAAAAATATAAAAAGTCTTGAAACAACGTTAAGTAATAAAGATACCTAAGTAGCAGTTTAATTTTTAAAATATCATGGTTCTGTAAAAGCATATACATTAATATTTACATCAACTTTGTTGTTTGTTGTTGTAACAGGCGAGAGGCTAAACATTATGTAAGCTTGAAAAATGTATATGACCATTTGTTGTTCTGAACGCAGTAGAAAGAAAAACAAACTAACAAAATATTCTAAATATTTAGATTTTGCAACAACAGAGAGTTTCGCCAAGAAAATTTCCATTTTTACTTTATTAGTGTCAACTTGTAAACGATGTGACCGTTTCTTATCCCGGGCTTTTCATTTACTGATATGTATTGCTATAAAATGAATTATATATTAAGATAATAAACATGATTATAACATTTTCCTTTCCTCAAAAAACTCAAGATACTCTTATTAAATTAAGAAACATTTTTTTATACAAAAACCTAAAAAGAAAGTACTTTCAAGATCCAACAATAAAACATAATCACCTACTTTCCAACGCTCATTCATACACGTCCATCAGTCTCGACGAGAACTACCACCTCTCTCTCATCAGCCGCGCACGAGTTCCTGCACGTAACGGTATAAATACACATGAACGCGCGAAAGAGCTTCGCGCAGCCCGCAGAAATAAGAAAAAGCGAGAGCTTCACGAAATTTCGCACTTCAGACCAGTCCGTAATAAGCCCCCCAATAATCCAGCCCCTCATTAAGAGCCTCGACTCGTATTCGGGCTTCTCCAGCCCTCTCCCCCCGCGCAGAATTCTCGGATTCGCGCGAAACTTGCGTGCGTCAGTATTACGCGCGGTATTTCGGTGCACAAGCTTATAGATACGCGAGGGCGCACACGCAGAGAGGGAAAAGAAAGCGGGCCATTTAACGACATAAAAAGCGAGAGTAGAGCGCGAGAGCCCTCGTAACTCTCTCTCTCTCTCTCTCATATCTCTCTCTCCCCCTGGCTGGCGGCGGACACGCTTAGTTTCGCGATTTCCGCGCGATTATGCTCATCATCTCTTCGCAGTGCTTCGGGGGGGGGGGGGGGGGGGGGAGGAGACACAGCTGGCCGAGAATCTTGAAAATGCCGATTTTGTCGACTATATAAAAAATAAAAATCACTCAATGGCTACATTTATAATTGGGTTTAATTTAAACAGGCAAACAATGTTGTAATTCTTTCAATGAAATTAAAAAAAAATACGTGCTAAATGGCTATATTTATAATTGGATTTAGTTTAAATACCTATATAAAATTGAAATGTGTGTGTATTAAAGGAGGATGTGTAAAAAATGCTTATTTTTGCCCCGCTCCCCCCCCCCCCCCTCCCAAGAAACGTAAAATCTTTATGATTTATTAGCAATTTTATTTTCTGCTTTTTAATTTTACTATTGTCCTTCTGTGCATCCAGGGTGTAGCGAAAATTTTTACAATTTTAACAATTTTTAGTACTCGAACTGCATTTTGATATAGACTTTTATAATATAAAAAAAAGTAGTTAGAAAGGTTATTCAATTAATTCAAATATCTTCCCACAATCTGCATGGCATACAGTTTACAAAATATAACATTATGAAAAATTATTATAAATTTGCTTTCTCTTTATGAGGCAATATGTGGCATTTTTACACATCCTATTTTTAGAAATTCTCTTTTATTTTAGGGTTAGATGTTTGTTTTTATAAAATTCATTTTAGGATTTTATAAGAACTTGAAGAAATCCTCGAATCTGCTATACACAATATACGTTAGCTGAAATGTAAAAATTCAAGTGCTTATTTTCCATAAAGCAGTTTTCTTAGAAAAAATCTCGTATCAAATACCGCTACTTTCCGTAGAGAAATTTAATTTTCTTGTATGGAAGTAAAGTCCACCTTGTATGTATTTATGGCTTTTATCATTACTTCAAATAACTATAATTTATTACGAATTCAGCACTCATTATCTAGAGGTTGTATAAAACGCATTCAGTATCGCAGCTCATTATAATAACATCAACATCGTTGGACTACCTTTCATTAATCTTACTTTTCCCCTCGAATTTCTTTTCTGGTATCAAAAAATACAATTACACGAATTTTGATGACGCTCGAGTTCAGTAATTTATGATTCATTTTTCGGTCTATTAAGCCCTGGAAATGCGCAGCTTAAATTGAAATGCTGAGTTCTACATAATTGATTCGTTTGATACGCTTTACTTACTAAGACTAATCGTCAAAGGAAATAAATCCAAATTTCATTCTGCTTGCATAATATATAGGAATCGCGAATTCCTGCTGTTCTTTACTTTAATTCCTTATACGTTATTTGATAAATAGGTTTAATTAAAGCATCATAGTGATTAATATTTTATATAGAGATTTGAGTAAATAGATTGATTATTTACTGTTCTGTGATAAATATTGATAAATATTTTGAATAAAGATTTAAATAAATTTTATTATCTATTTAATTATAATACAATATTAAATAATTAAATTTCCGAGATTATATAATTAATGTCTTATGACACACTAAGTAAACAGTAAAAAAGTATGTGGGGCATAACTACTTTACCGGATTACACAAAAGCAGCAATCTCAAAAATTTTGCATGTAAATGGGAAGCTTTCAAATTATTCATAACGTGTTTTAAGTGCTTTTATCTTGCAACACAAACATTTCGTTGAGTAAGAAACTCTTTGCTGATTGATATTTCTTGAACACATACGCTTTATCAAGCATTCAATGCAATTCGTATTATTTTTATTTAGATTCATTTTATTCTTATTATTTTATTATTTCTACTTTACATGGGTCAGCCGCTACAAGACATTTTGTATTTTTCTGCCTAGCTGCTGTACGAACGTAACATAATTGGATAAATAGATAAACGAAGTCACGATTCGTGGCAACTGCCGGCGGTCCACTTTTCCCCGTTATCCTCTGAAAATGTAACTCCGAGAAAAAGTAACATAATAAGATACATTTGGCTAAATATTCAATTGCTTGCGTATATTTTACCTCTCTATAAATCATTTCATATTATAAGAATTATTGTCAACAAAATATTAATATTATTACGTTTCAGATAGTTTTAAAAATTAAAAATATATTTTATACTTTTTTCATTATGCAAATTAATTATATTTTAGAAATCATAACAATTATTTATTATTGAAAATAATTTTAATAATTTCAGAGAATTTAACAAATATACGAATAATACTTTTATAAAACAGAGTTTTCAAAATACATAATTAGTAAAAATTAATTCATCTACCTCTATATTTCCATTTAGTATTTTAGTTTTTCATTTCTGTTTTGAGAGTAGTCGATTTCATGAAAGATCGCTATTAAAACTGTAAATATTGGAAGCATCGATTGCTTTCGCTTATTATAAACTGTATATTTGTTACACTTCTAGAAGTAAACATCAAAATACATATCCTGTAAATTTTTTATTTATTCTGAACTGTTTTAGTGTTTATCTTATGCTGGAGCCCATACATCGTGTTTGATCTCCTGCAAGTTTATGGACACGTACCGAAGTCGCAGACAAATATAGCGGTTGCCACTTTCATACAAAGTCTGGCGCCTCTCAACTCCGCAGCGAATCCAATCATTTACTGCCTTTTTAGCACTCCGTTCTGCAAAACAGTACGGTAAGTTGAATATTAAACAATACTTATCTTATTTCAACAAAATTGTCTTTTTATTAAGCTAAGCATATTATTATAGCTTTATTTGTTAGCTTGATAATTGGATCAAGCACAAAAACTTTTTATACATGCATATTACGCGTTGCGTTAGATAATTAATTTAGGTCTAACAGCGCTTAAATCAATCATCATACATGTTATTTCAAGCTGTCACTATCTACATACTTTATTTTTAATTGGAACATCATTTGTACTTTCCTGACAATGTCTGCTTAGTGAAATATAAATAGCGTCAACCAAGTTAAATGACAGCCACGACTGTCCCAGCTAATAATTTAATACTTGCTAAACTTAAATCTATGAAGCAGCGTGACTTGTACTATAATTTGTACGTAAGCCAAATATATTTGAAGACGATGCATGTTTGATGTAATTGAGGAATGTAACAAGAAACAATGCGTTAGAAAATATTTCATTAAAACAATATGTTTTTATTATATAATAATTATTTAATAATAATAAAATTATATAATAATAAGATATGCTAAGGAAGAGTGCTTAACAAAATGTTAAAAGCGTGAATATTGTATGTAAAAAAATAATTGTTTACATGCTTAAGGTAGTTATCCCCCCACTATGCGAGTCAAAACAAAGCTGACAAATAAAAATCTCAATATACATGAATTTCTGTATATATAAAATAAGAATAGCACAAAAGAATTATTTTCATGTTGTTTTAATGCAATTAAATCGAAAATATATAAATTACAAAGGAAACATCAACTTTTGAGTCACGTTGTTATGATCAAAAGTGATATTTGCGATCTTTGGATTAATATTATTTCATGACTGTATGGACCAGCTTCTAGAAATAAAAATATATGCTTTATCAGGGTTTCATCTAATTTTTCTCAGATTTTCAGACATTTCTCGAGACTTACACAATCGCTAGAGTTGAAACAAACTCATATTCATGTATTTTACGTTGAAATCGGACATATTCTATTGAAATAAAACCCGAAACGCGTGAACTTTGGATGAGTATAACTCAAAATCTATATGGTACAGAGATCTGAAATTTTGCAGCGATATTCTTTAAAAAAAATAGATTTTGCTTAAAATTTCAGAAGTTTCTCCAGACTTTAGATTTTAGGGGATAACTACCTTAAAGTTAATAATTACGGAATAATTATTAAACGGTGAATTTATAGATAACAATTTAAAGAATAAAATAAGCTTCAAAATGTAAGAACTGATCGGAAAATAAATAACATTCCGTATTTTAAGTAGTATTTTTTTAATTGACAATACTTGCGCTTCTGACGTTATAATTTTGTTGAAATATTTTTTTTCTATTTCGTTAAACACCCTTCAATATAATAAGCTTGATAATAAGCTATAATATAAGCTTTATAAATTTGAATTCAACTTGTCATCAATTAGGTAACTTCTTTCGGAATTAAGCATCTATTAATAACCTCCGAGAAGTTAAGAAAAGTTTATATATAAAAAGATCGTCAACGAATCTCACTGATCCAGATCCGCAGTATTTATCTAATAATCCCTACGATTCGATACATATATTAAGCGACAATTGGCACTACGTGGTGGTTAATACTCAAAACATGAAAGACTCCAAAGTATTGTTTATATCGTTTACAAGTAAATGAGAGGCTATAATATTCAATAAATGCAATGACTTACACAGACTTACTAAGGAGACCGTTCCACCAATAGGGATCGATTTTCAATGTGGTTTTGTGATGTCTTTTCTTGTACACTCGACCACCTCGACGGACAAAATAACTTTCAGTATGATGGAGAATTTTCGGTCATTTTCCTACGCGTGAACTGGGACTTTGAAAAGTTATATATTAGGAGGTGCATATCTTTAGTAATTCCACTTAACACAAAGCGTAAACTACTTGCCACATTTAAAGTTATTTTGTCCGTCGGGTGTATCGAAAAACGAAGCCCTGTATCGATGTTTTGTACCAATGGATCCTTGTTCTTGAGATATGAGCATTTTTACTCGAAATATGCGATATTTTAATGAAAAATGCTACCTATACTATGTATACGAAAGTTTTAACGGTAAAATAAAATGTTTGGAAAGTAAAAGAAAGTAATCGGAAAGATTTAATTTAAGCGTTGTTTCGTATAAAAATATATATCTGATCCAAAGTTAATAATAATTAAAAATTTTAGCTGAAAATCATAAATCAACGAATTTAAAAAGGATAAATTTCCTCAAATATTTATGCATTTTCAGTCACCATCTTCAATTGTTAATAGCTTTCGAACAGATTAATATTTTTATACGAAACAAAGTTGAAATTAATCAATGTCATGAATGGCTCTAGCAGCACCTTCGTAGATGAAAATTTTTGTTTTTTTTCTATATAAAAATCTCTTTGAATGTAATATCAGAATTAAAGAAAAAAGAGTATATTTTATATAACAAAATCGTTTCGAGTGTCTTCTACACTTTTCATCGGATGCTAGGGAAAACTGTATAATTGTTATTATATAAAACATTCCTTTTTTCTCATACCCTGCCATAAAGTATTGTGTTTATTCCCCGTTGTCAGGGAATAAAACGCCACATTCTCTCACGCCTAGAAACTGCCACGTGCATGCGCGTCTCTCTCTCTACTTTTTCTCCCTGCTGACGCTGCTTGCATGTTGCTGCCCTCGCTTCGCTGGTAAATTACGCAGGTGGCATTAGTCGGGAGCAAAAGTAGAGACAAGTATCCGCGTCGAAGTTTCTAGAAATGAGGTTATGTGACGTCTTCGACCCTGAAATTGGGGATTAAACACAAATAACTATCCGCCGGGCACGAGAGAAAGATGTACAAAAGGAATTTTTATGTATTAAAAATATAAAAATTTTCGTCTACAAAGGTGCTACTAGAGCTATTCGTAACATTTTTATAAAAGTAGACGTTCGAACCAATACAAGATCTCTGGATATTCTTGTAATATTCATAAGCATTAAATTAAGTAATTATTAAAAACAATTTTATAGTCAAAACTTACGTCTTCATGGTATGAAGTAGAGTTGCCAGTTTTAATTAATAAATAATGCATATTCGGAGTAAAATAATGCATATCTCGAGAACAAGGGGCCATTGGAACAAAATACGAGTACTGACAATTCGTTTTTGGGTATCAAAAACTAACTTCCAAAGTTTCAATGAAATTTGCTTCCATCAGGTAGGATACTTCTTGTTAGCGCAATTCATGGGCGATCAAAGATGTCAAAAATATAAATGTGGTAAATATTATAATGTCTTGATATTGATTTTTAAATATTATGATTATAAGAATAATTAAAATATGTCATTATTACATAACTGATCAAAACCATTACAAAATACAACATGCACAAATGTTACCCAAAAAGCTGTTATAAAAGCCGCTGCTAACTGCTTTTAGCACACTGCTTTTTCAAAGAGATTCAATGCATAAACATATATTGAATGTTTACATTGATAAAACTGATTTTAGGAATAATCGACAATGTTATAAAGAATGTGATAAACAATGCTGCGCTCTTAAGGTGAATAAAAATAGTGAATTATTGGCTTGAAAATTTAATCAGTTCTATGTTGAGTTATTTCTAATAAACCTACATTTCAATAAAATATACAAATTTGTTTATAAGTTATGGTAACCACAAATTGTGATCATATAAGATGCATATTCAAAATTAAATCGTGTTTCGTTCACAAAAAGAATGTAATGATTTATAAATTTACAATAAATTTTTTCTGAAGTTTTACAAATTTTCAAAAGTGTCTGTAAGATACACTAATTGGAAGGAAATCACGTGAGTTTTACAGATACATGCATTCTTGACACATCAAACGTTTAAAATAATAAACAAGATTTTTTCAAATTTTAACAATTTTTGAAAATTCAAAATCGCATTTCTTTAACAATAACAACCTAAAAGTATTTGTGAGATACACTAATCAAACATAAATTACATGAACTTTCCAAAAATATGCATCTTTTTGACATATCAAACGTAAAAAATGACGAAAATAAGTTTATTCAAATTTTTACAAATTTTAATTATTCAAAAACGCAATTCTTGAACAAAATAAACCTTAACGACATTATTTTATAACACCAATCGAAAGGAAATTACGTCTACGAATTTATGCATATTTTTGACGTATCTAATCTACTTCTTCCCGCATATTTACTTTCTTCCTGCATATGCGAGAAAAATGTACTTCTTTCCCACAAATGCATTTTTAAGTCAATAAAGTAGCCACAGTTAAGTCGGGAATAAAGTTCTATATGCAACACGGAAATAAAGTTGAGTATTCACTCGGGTGATTACTGGGCTCGCTTCGCTCGGACAGTAAATCCACCCTCGCGAATAATCTTCGACTTTATTCCCTAGTTACATAATGTACAAATGTTTAAAGAAAAGTTATGATGACCACAAAATTGACCACATACGGACACAAACACACGCACACGCACACACATACGCAACCATAAACGCACGCACGCACGCACGCACGCACGCACGCGCACACGCGGACACGCGCACACACACGCACACACGCACACGCACGAACACGCACGCACGCACGCACGCACGCACGTACGCACGCACACACACACACATATTCCGCATGACTACATATGTACGTCATATGTACGACCACAAAAACATCAAAATTCATCAAAATCTTGGTTTTCGAAAAAATCATCGTTACAAAGCTTTTTATTCGAGAAAGCAATATATAACAAATAATTGTGTATATAAACAAATAATTGGCCTGAAAAATATTTCTACTTCTACACCCTAAGGTTAAAATAACTTTGAATTTAGCGGGGATATTTCAGTACGTGTTACCTGGGATTACACAAGATTTTAATAACACCACAATATAAACCCTCGTTAACACAAAATCGGATAACACGACATTCGCTCCAATACGAACTCAGATTACCGTCCCGGCACTATTACACGAGTTCTTATAGGCTGTCAACTCGGATAAGATGAATTTCGCGTAACACGAACTTCGAACTAATTTTCAGTTCTTATGTAGATATTTAAAAAAAATTATATATAAGATGAACTTAATTTATAAAAAAATTAATTTCTCAAATAGAAAAATTGGTACTTATTGTAAACAAACTGTCCATCAATGGAATAAAATTTGCTGGAAGTGTCTATATTTACATTACCTATTTTGTATAAAGATTAGAAACTCTTGCGTCGGTACATACACATTACCATTATGAAATTCTAGTAATTACAAAGGGTTTAACGCAAAGTTCATCGCATACCAGAAATTGCTGCCTTATGGTATCAAAGTCGATTTCTAGTTGGTTGGGATTCATCATACTGTAATTTTGTATGAGAAATTTTGCGTTAATTACGAGCATGACTTGTATAATGTAACATACAGGAAATAAGTACTAAAGAAAGCTGAAGCTAGCCTCATCGAATGTAGGCGCATTTAGGGCCAAATTGGTGTTACGAGGAATTTTGGGAAAAAAAATACTTTAATATCATTGAAAACATCTTTAAACAGTTCCTGCATATGCAGAGATTGTGAGAAAATTCGCCGCAACACCGATTCGGCTCTGGATGCGGCTATTCTCGATGCGGCTAGCTTCAGCTTCATAGTACTAAAAGCTATTTTTTTATCTTTTTTTTTAAAAATTAAATACTAATTTGTAACAAAACTAACATAGTCAATATTTTTCAACAATAAGACAATATTTCCATTGACATGAATTGGAGGGGGTAGATAAATATTCGGAAAAATAAAATTACATAAGAGCAAAATTCAAAAAGATATTATTTTATGGAAAATAGAAAATTCTGAAAAATTCAATTTGGAAAGAAAAAAGTTCAAAAAATATTAGTATTGAATATAAAAATGTAGAAAGACGAAAGTGTAGAAAAAAAATCGTAAGGGTAAAAATATGGAAAATAAAAATTCTTAAAACCAAAATATTAAAAATCAATAATATTATAGATTAAAATATTGAAATTTTGATATATAACCTGCTAACTTGGTAAGGGCAGTAATACCCGTATATTTGAAAGAAAAAGCAAATTAACAATTTTCAATATTATAATCTATAAAATTATTGATTTTCAATATTTTGGCTCTACAAATTTTTATTTTTCATATTTTCACCCTTACGAATTTTTTTCTATACTTAGGTCTTTCAATATTTCTATATTCAATACTAATATTTTCCGATTCTTTTTCTTTATAATTTAACTTTTCAGAATTTTTCATTTTCCATAAAATATCTCTCCGAATTTTATTTTTATGCAATTTTATCTTTCCGAATATTTAACTACCCTCGAATTGGACAAGAATAAGACAATATTAACATAGTCAATATTTTTGGAGAACAAGACAATATTTACTCAAATATCGTCTTATCTTGTATGGTGGAAGCCCTAATATCAGCCCTCAAAACATTGAATAATTGAGGAGGGAGTGAACAAATTCATATAATTCCATGTTTGGTGAAAATTGATATAATGTGTTTTTCCATCATAATATATTGTTGTCTTCACATTTGTTATGTAATTATTTATCTAAACTCAAAATTCAGCCATTACCAAAGCATGTAAAATACATTATTTCATTTAAACTTATAGATAAAGAATACAGTTTTTCTAGATTTCTCATAATTTTCCGATTTTATTCGTCAATCTCCTGAATTATGCTGCTTTGATTAATGTATCGCAAGATTTTGTTAATCATTCAGACCACATAGTGACTGTATTAGCTATAAATAATCAAGTTTTCAAGAATGAAAAAATAAAAAAATTTAAGTTAATATCTGCTTAAAAGTATGGCACTAAATAACACGTACCAATACCTCAGCCCCTTCAAGTTCATGTTAATGAGGGTTTACTGTAATATCTAAGGCCCATAGCACAACAACTGACGCAGATGTCGTCCGACAGTCCGACAGTTCTTGTGCGTTACCGCCGTCAACGACATAAGATACCTGCGACACTGTCATAAGTGTCGTACAACATCTACGTCACTTCTTGTGAGGTGGCCTTAACCTTTCGAAATCCCAGTTAACGCGATGCAAAATGCCCACCATATTCAAAGTTATTATAATCACTGGGTATACATAATATATGTTTTACATTCTTCTCCTATGTATTGCACTATCTCGCTATGATTCGTTAACAGATTTGAATATCTATACTTATTAAATTATTTAGTTTATCGCTCTGTTTCAAACGACGCTTTGCATAATGTTCTCAAAGTTTTGAGTATTGGCCTCCGGGGGTGCGCCACTTGTCTCTTGACATCGCGAACGCGAGTTATAAATGGATCTCATCAGCTCTCGCCTGTCTAATTCGAGGCAGCCCTCCGAAAATTCGCAAATTGCGTGATGTGCACCTAAAGCTTACACATCCACAACGGCTGCACAAAAAAAAACACAAAAAGCAGTCCGATATTCCGGGAGCGCTTCGCATTCCCACGAGCAGCCAATCGATTAATCCCCGTCGCGATACTTAACACGAGTACCCGTGTTCGCCGCGCGTATATAAGTTTCTTCCTGTACACGTCACTCGCGCGAAAAGCGCGGAGGCATCGACTAATGACCTGGCGAGCGTCCCTTTTTCTTCCCTATAAAGCTTGAAAGCCGATCCGCGGAATACGCCGACGAGGCTCCTTTATCGCTGTTTGCCTTTTCGGAATGATTGTACGCGGCGCGCGGATAAAAAGCGGATCTGTACCGAGCACGGATGATGAGAGACTTCGGGAGCTCTTAAGGGCGTATTAATGTAGACATAAACGAGGCTTGATACGAGGGCTCGAGTGCTAGGGATTTACGAGGAACACAATATAGCTTGTATGTGCATACTACTACTCTTTTCTCGATCTTTTTTCCTAATTTTAATTTGCCAATAACTGATTCTTAGATCTAACGTCGTGCATCATGAAGTTCCAGATAAACGGTCAAGTATTGTATTAGTTCTTGGTAATAGAAAAGAATCTTTCGCAGTTGCAGTATTTAGCTTTCGAAAATCAAAACAGAACCTCAATTAATCATCCTTTTTCTTCCTCATTACTACCAGAGAACACCAAGAACTTAAAGACTTTTCAATGATACCTTCTTTTTCATATCATATCAGTTCTTCAAAATTATTTTTAAACATCTCTTCCAGAAAATCAAACATTATTTCAGATGAATCTGTTATTCGAGAGCAAATATCTTCTTGGTGTTTATCTTCTGTTTCAGTCAATCCCAAACGTCCTCAATAATCTTGTTAAGCTTTATCTGAAATCTTCGTCTCTTGTAAGAAGTCATTTCCAAGGATGCAATTATCTCCAATATTTGCTACAAACATAGGTAATTTTACCTTTTGTTTACCTATCTTAACCTCAACTAATTCTCTATATTCTACTGGAATAATTTCACCAGTAGAATATTTGAAAGTATTATGGCCATCAATGGGAATTCGAATTGCATTCAAACTTACAAAAGTAGGTTTTATAATTAACACATCAGAACCAGAGTCAATTCTAAAAGTACATAATTTATTATTTAATAATCCGTTAAATCAAAAATTATTCAAATTTCCATCGATTCTGCCAACATTTCTATATACAGAATGAGAACTGTCGTTTGGAGTTTTGTCGGAAGATGCTGAACTCGCACTTTTAAGTACGACAAATCCTAGTTTTCCTGTCTCCTAACTATTTGGACACAATCTGATCTAAAATGATTCACACCCCCATAGTTCCAGCATTCTCCTTGATTTATCGTGAAGTTCTTCTTAAACTGATTCTTTTGAACCTCAAAGTTTCCTGTTGCTTGGAAATTATTTTAATAGTTATTTACTAAATCAGTTCTTGGTTCGGAATTTTTTTTCTTTTTCATCTTGTACACATTCATTTCGTTTTTATGTTAAATGTGTGAATGTGTATTTTGAAATAGATTTTGTAATGTTTGTATTTGCATATGTGTATTTGTACTTGTTTGTGATAATTGAGTGCGACTAATCTCAGCTTTCCGCTGCCATGTTGTTTGTTCGATTGCTGTAGTTCTTTCAAGCAACTGAACATGTATGGGTCTGAAGATTCGACTGTTAATTTAGTTGTAGATTTTCTTGAGGTTTGTTTGTGCGGTGTTCTTTTGGTCTTCATGTTCGATCTCAAATTCATTTGAGTTTTGACGCTTCCTTTACACAATCCCGGACGAGCCCCCAAATTGTTAAGACCACGTTCGGGTTGCTGATAAATAACAACACTATTTATAAAAGAACACGAAATGATACTTTATTAAGTAACTAAATCAACAAACTGTGAATAAAAACACGAGAGACAGAATCTCTTACATTCACTCTCAGTTGTAGACTGACGATGGTTACGTTGAGATATAAGAACTCACGACTCTTCGACTTCACGTCATTCGAAAACCCAATCCCGAGCATAACAATAGTGTGAATTAATTTAAAACCACCAGCGAAAAGAAGGTGACTCTAGTCTAAAATTAAAAAACTCAATTTAAGTTATTTCATTAAGTTAATGGATTCTAAAACAACATTTGTTTTAGTTAACATTTAACTTACATATTATGATTTTACAAAAGATCTATTTAACACGTTATAATAAGAAACATTGTATTTGTTTATTTTGGTCGTCCTCTTTGATGATAAAAAATTACAGTCAGACCTCGCGCACTGTGAAAAGTCGGTTCCGGTGCCGCCGCGTACTGTGAATACGCGAAGTCTACACGCCAACCAATCAGATTAAAACACCAAGGACGCTCTTTTGCGCTAACCAATCATACTGATGCGTTACCACCACATTGCGCGGATTCATAGTGCACGGGGTTTGACTGTATTATAAAACGGTATAAAATCTCACGTTTAATATCTTAAACACTAATTTTTATGAACTTAAAGTTTGAGTGATAAATGACCTTGAAAGACATACCATGTGTCTAATTGAAATGCGTAAAATAGACCTTTTTTAATCAGAACTCGTAAGGTAAGTCAAGGAAACAACCCGTGAGCAAAATGATATCAAGTACATCCAATATTAAAGGATGTATTTCTCTGACGGGTAAAAGTTAAATAAATGAAAACGCGACTATAAGAATGAAAAAGAACATAGAAATAAAATCAATCTGCCCATTCAATTAGTTTTCATAATTATTTCAAGCATTACAAAATGACGAATCATTTGATTTAACTAAATATTTCCGACACCTATTCCGAATTGTAAATATATAAATAAACAAACAAATAAATTAATAAAATAACAAGTGAATAAATAATAAATATTCTAGAAAATAATCTATTTTATAGTGACTTGTATTATCTAAGATCTTAAAATCAGGGTTCTCTAAAGACACAGCATATACAGATAAAAAGTAATATTCAATTTAAACTTACTTTAATCATACGTTCTTTTTACAATAGATGCGATGTTCATTTTTAATCTATATCGAAGAAATAATGTTTTTAAAAAGTCATAGTTGATTATTTACTAATGTCGAAAATTGATTATAAATAATATAAATAATATAAATAATAGTGTTAGCAAGAAACCATCAAATTATAATTTTTGTATATTAGATTTATTTACTACAATTTACTTCTTCGTCTAATTGTCGAGCTAATTTCTGTTTTAAAATATTACGAAATTACAGCTATACACAATTTTCCAATAGAATTTGCATAATCTTCATTCGCGTTATGATTCCCTTGATTTATTATTCCGTTGATTTATGTTGATTCTCAAGTAAAAAGCGCACTTAAGCCCTTTAACACTAGCTAACGTTGAAGGGAAACATTCGCTCCTCTCCGCCTCGTTAAAGCAGCTCCTCAAGATCGTCTTATAAAGCTTTTATGGTTTATAAACCCTCCGACCTTACTGCGCAGCTGTATATAAAGGAAAGTAGAGCTAAATGAGCACATAGGTCACATGTCGCGGGTTCCATCGTCGGAGATCCACCGGCCTGATGCTTGGTATTTGTCTCATCAGGCAGTGGTGTAGGAGGACACATCAAAATGGAAGCTGTAGGTTGTGTTTGACGCCTCTCCTCATACGCGAGACGGTTATTCGTTGAATGCTTTTTTTTAACAGGGGCTGCGTTGCAGAGTGATCTCTCCTTGATTATTTTGAATTGGTGTAGGTATCGCTTCGCTTTCACTGCTCACATAGTTAAGATGTTTCGACAGATTCAGGTTAGGCCGGAAGATCGGGACTATCAGAGGATCGTCTGGGCGTCCGATGCCGCATCTGAACCGGTTAATTTTCGTCTGACTATGATCACTTACGGGACGGCTTGTGCGACGTCCTTATTTAGCGATTCGTACTCTCTCGCAGTTAGTTCAGGATGAAGGGAAACAGTTTCCGCTCGGGGCTCGTTGTCTTCAATCAGAGGCGTATGTCGATGACACGTTTGCAGGAGCGGGCGATATGTCGACTGCAATTCGGAAGAGGGTCGAGCTTACCGAGCTCTTATCTTCTACTGGGATCGAGTTGGACAAGTGGGCTGCGAATCATTCGAAACTGCTTCCAGACGTGGCACGGCAGATCACTGAGAAGCAGATTGATGACAAAGAAGCAGTCAAGGCGTTAGGAGTACACTGGGTACCATCGCACGATGAGTTTAGGTTCAACGCGTTAGGGGTCGAAGGTTTGGCTGCTGCGCATACCTTTTGGTTATGTTAGTAAAAGGTTATGTTAGGTTATGTTAGGTTAGTAAAAGGTCGATTCTCTCGAATATCGCGCGGTTGTACGATCCATTAGGTTGGCTTGCTCCAGTCACGGTCATGGCGAAAATTCTAATGCAAGATATGTGGATCCTGAAATGCGATTGGGATTCTCCATTGCCAGCTGAGAAACGAAAGCGCTGGTATGACTATTGCAAGGGCTTATGTGCATTGCCTTCTTTGTCTGTTGAGCGTTGATTAGGTGGTACAGTTGCTTGCTCCTATCAGATCCATGGGTTCTCTGATGCTTCTTCTCGTGCGTGTGCTGCAGTAGTATACTTGCGGATCGACGACGGTAATGGGAATCTTCGGATATTTCTATTATCGGCTAAATCAAAAGTAGTCCGGTGAAAACAGTGAGCATTCCCAATTTGGAATTATGTGGAGCCGCTCTTTTGGTTAAGCTCATTCTGCATGTGACCGGTTTGGACTTTTTGCAGAAGCTTCCAATTTATGCCTGGTCTGACAGTCAAATCGTGCTTATGTGGCTTCGTAAGCATCCGTGCCATTGGAAGACCTTTGTGGCCAACCGTGTCTCCTTGATTGAAACTGAGCTTCCATCGGCAATGTGGGCTCACATTCCGACTAACAAAATCCGGCTGACTTGGCGACGCGACGAGTTCGGCCGAAGGAGTTGGCCAGCTGCGCTCTTTGGTGGCAAGGTTCGGCGTGGCTATCCATGCCTCCAACAGAGTGGTCTCGGCTGACCGATCCAATCCGAGCAAAGCTCGCTCCACCAAGATCAGAAGAATCTGATATCTTGACTCGATGCTCCTCTCTGACGGGACTCCTCTCCTTCGCTTCGTAGGTCTCTGCACATACCCTCTCGTCCGTTTACGGGCTAAGGGGAAACTTTGCGGTAGAGATTAGGCTGCTGTCATCGGGGAAGAGATTGCCGAAGGGTAATCGGCTCAGCAGCTTAAATCCTTTTGTGAGCAAAGTGGATGGACTTATGCGTATAGGAGGTCGACTGGCTCATTCTAATCTCTCTTTTGACTGGAAGCATCCCCCGATCTTGCCGCAGCACTCTGCCCTTAGTCTGTTGTTCGTGCGGCACGCTCATCATCAGTGTCTTCACGGTGCTCCCACTTTAACATTGAGCATTTTAATGCCTCGGGTGTGGATCCTAGGTAGAAATCGACTAGTTAAGTCAACAATTCACGCATGCATGCCTTGTCAACGTGCTTAGCCTCACTCAGCTCAACAACTTATGGGTGAGCTTCCCGCTTATCGAGTGGCAAACGGTAGAGCTGACCTCAACGACTTGCGGGAGCTTACTCCCTCTCATTTCTTTAATGAAGGAGCTTCCGTTTTGATTCCGGACTCTGACCTGCCCGAGTTACCAGAAAATCGGCTGAATCGGTTTCAGCTGCTCCAGCGCATCCGTAAGAACTTCTGGAAGCGCTGGTCAGCTGAGTATCTGCTTCACTTGCAAGAGCGGGAAAAGTGGAGGACCCTTGCGAGAATTTCGTGGTAGGTCAGCTCGTATTGGTGAAGGATAATCCGTACCCTCCATCAAAATGGCCATTGGGTAGGGTCACTGAGGTGCACCCTAGCCCGGATAGTCTGGTGCGAGTGGTTACCATCAAAACGGCCTCTTCTTTCCTTCGACGGCACATTGCTCGTCTTTGCCCTCTAGTGTTGGATGCTAAGGAAAAGTGAACCGGTTCTCTCCTTTCTCCAAGGTTCTGGTTCGTCCGTCGGACTAAGGCGGGCGAAATATTCGGGTTATTTAAGCCTTTGGGGGGAATTTGAATTGCACGTTGTAGTTCGTCGACCGCCGCGTAATACGATCAGCCGAGTAGATGCGCGCGCCGCGGCTTATCGGCCGAGCGGATGCGAGCGTCGCGAGAGCGGAAGTTCTCGCGCCTCGTGCACGTGTCGTTCAGTTCCGACTTCTCTCCCGCAGAGAACGGTCGACCTTTTCTGGCGTTTTTTAGACAGTGCATCGGGCCCGATACTGGATATTTGCGTATATTGTACGAGAAGCTCGGCACGTACGTGCTTATCAGGACGGTCGACTTCTCCTATTATTAATTAACTGTGTCGGGTGTGTATGTGTGTGTGTGTAAAGCGAGCCGTGTGTGTGAGTGTGCGTAAAACGAGCCGCGTGTGTGTGTGTGTTTTCAGTGTGCTAAGAACGATTGGGAAAGTCCGGCCACGTGCGAGCTCCCTCGACGTGCCGACTTCCACCCGGCGATCACCTACGCAGCAGGGCCAGAGGGTCTGCCCGTGGTCCAGGTACGGTTCCCTCGAGACGTCGAGGCGCCCTGCGACCAAGGAGGTGCATCCCAACCACGTGCAGTCAGGACATTACGTCGCGCTGTTCACGTTTCTCTCCTCTAGTATTTAAAGTAAGATAGCTCTCTTGCGCGCGTTAAAGGTACCTCGCAGCGTTAGTTTATTTGCGTTTCGTCACCGTCTCTCTCCCTGTTTTTGGCCTATCTTAACATCTCTTTCTTATGTATAATTTCCTCTTTATTTAATAAATTATTCGCTTGCCCGGCTTTTCTCTGCCTCGTGGGAGTTTTTAGGCCGAGGCAAGTTGTTCTTTGTTCCGCGAAAAATTGTGTATTTATTTATCTACCCAGCCTTCCCTCACTTATTCATGTCATTATATATATATATATATATATATATATATATATATATATATATATATATATATATATATATATATATATATATATATATATATATATATATATAATGACATGAATGAGTGAGTGATATATATATATTAATTACTAGCATTTACTTCACAAGTGTTTTCCCTTTTACCTTTTCACAGACTTCTTACGTAAAACCAATAAAAATATTGGTATCAATCTTTTTTCTATATTTTTATTAACATTGTAAGAGATGTTTATTTAAAATAAAAATTTCATAATGACTTTTAATTAGTTAAAGTTGGACTATAGTTCCTGCCAGAATTGCATTACATTTTTTCTTTGCATTTTTCAAAGAAAGATAGAAAATATTAAATTTTAAACTTAATTTACAAAATTATACGACCGTATTTTATAATTTTTGATATTATTTTTTCATTCTGGTTGAGCTGTAGGGTAAGTAGGGGGTATTATATATACTGCGGAGTTTTCGGTTAGATTAAAGCGTTGAAAATATCGCTAATATGAACAAATAATGATGTGATTCTTTGACTAGATCAAATATAACAATTTTAAGAATCGATTCATAAAAAAAGAAAGATTCCAGAACGTGTATTTTTTTAATAATTACTTTAAATACATTCACTGTCACTAGTCTGTATTACTGCGGCTCGGCGTATATTACTGCGCGCCGATTACTGTGTATACAATTAACAGATTAGAACCCGCATTAATACAAGCATAGGTATGGTGTGTATTACTGCTGTCGATTTCTTTGGTTATACAAATATATTAAAGAAAATAGGTTTTTTCTTGCATAAACGAGCATATTCTCAAAACTTAAAGCGATAATAAACATTTTATAAAGTAATACTTACTAAAATGTAGTATTTTTGTCGACTTTGTAAAATCCGCAGTTATCGGGACGCCCGTAGTAATACCCGCACTTACCCTAAACTCATAATTGAGAATCAACAGGCCAAATAATGGCAGCCATGAACTGCCATTTTTTATCATAGATAACTTAGGGATGCTCCACCATAATCCATTTAAATTATTTTCAAATAAAAATAACTTATTAGTTTTAAAATGTTAATATGCAGAATAGTCAATGTTATTAGTTTTTCTTGAGAAACCCACGAAAGTTAACAATTCCACCTGAAGTTACACTAGAATACCATCTTCATAACGCGACTAAAATTTCTTTTTACTTTAAAATATTTTTTCGTAAGTAATAGATATATAGAAATACAGTTTTCTTAACAAGTATTCATTTTGGTACGTAACATTCAAAACAACGCAGACACTTAAAAATCACAGCACAAAAAGTATCAGTAAAACAATTTAACTCGTTTTCCGCAACTCTTTAATTAGGTCTTGTATACACTGCATTTTTTTACAGACCCCATCCTCTTACATAATAAAAAGCGCGCGCATCCTGTTAAAGATCGAGCCACTTCCGCGACTCGCAATAATCCACATCCCATTTCGCACGATGGATAATAAAAAAAGAAAAATAATCAAACCCCGATCATTGTAGAGAAGTGACGTCAATTAATTGCAACGGGGACCCTGCTTCTCTCTCTCTCTCTCTCTCTCTCGCTCTCTCCGTTCGTTGATGTTATATTCGTAAAAATAACTCCGCTCTAAAATTAAAGTCACGATCGTCGTCGCGCTTGCAATTTTTTATATATATAAAGACTGCCGCGGAGCGTGGCTATCCTCGTTTTTCTTTTATCTCTCTCGCTCTCTCTCTCTCTCTCGCTCTCTCTTGCTCTCGCCAAGTCGTTTGTACGTCGCGACGCGTGCGCGCGGCGGAGCACGTCTCCCGAGAGACAAAATACCACCGAGAAGTTTCCGGTTGCGCTCTTGCCGCGTTGCCGAGGAAATGTTCATAAGTGCGAGAGCTAGAAAGTCGACTGTGCAGTGCGCATTCTTAATCAAAAGTGTGTTTAATTGGTTGCGAATTTCCGCTAATGAATTTCGAACTGATAGAGCGCGACATATAAATTATCTTTGCGAGGGACGCGACTCTCGCTGCGACCCACCCCCTGACAAATGCGATAATCGCTAGAGCGCGAAAAGAGTTATTTTACTACAGCGCCTCTTTTGATTCCAGAAGATACACGGCTGGGTAATCGATTGATTTATTCAAAGCTTATATTCGGAGAATCTTTTAATTAGTTTAACGGAGTTTATTACGACAGTGTTATATCATTTTTTATATGCCATTCTTTATTGCGTACTTTATCTGTGCGAGTGTACCGTATGTTCATCGCATTGTAATTATATTTCAATCGGATCTTTGCATGGAAAAATGTATCGGCTCCGTCAGATAGAGAATAATAAAATAATAGATACGTATTGTTTCTTTTCCCATTAAAATAAAAATTATAACGTATTTTCGCCCGTGACGGCTCGCGTGCTTTAACCTCCTGTATCTACTTTAATTGTTAATTAATTAGAAAAGAAAAAATACGTGTCCATTATCTTTTTTGTTCTGTACCTGACGAACCTAGTGGTTTTTTCATTTTATTTTCATGTAAAGTCCTAATTACTGTCTATATACCAATAAGTGAAAATGCTTTGTGTTACGAATTTTGAAAATTATTTAATTTACGATATTTAAATACAAATTTAATGCGTCTAGTAATGTAACTTTTATGAATAACTTTATAAAGCTTTAAACTTTCTCCATCGGAAACTTTTTTTCATAATACTTTTTATGCGTTTCATCGGCAATTTCCCTGTGGGACTACAATCAATATTTGTTTTTAATACATCTTAAAACTTAATTTAGAACCAGTTGCCGGAAACTATAAAACATGAATTTTATAATTTTCTTTTAATATTATAATCCCAATTAACATATATAACACAAAATAAGTTTTAACTCGTTTTAAAATAAATTGTTATAAAAAGATGGATTCAAATTTTATTCTGCCATTCTATTTCTTATTCTAAAAAAAATTTCATTATTTCAGAATGAAGTGAATTGCGTTAGACTTATTGCAATCAAATTTTTCGAAGCGAATATAAATGTTGAATAATTTAATTTCAAAATCATTAAACATAAAATAATTGTATGCAATAGTTAATAATACATTTTTTACTTGCTACTGAATTATAAAATAGTGTTTTATAATGAATTTTATTTTTATCTGAAAACAACTTCGAAATAGATATACAATTTTTATTTTAAATAATAAACATAGATACCTCTAATCCCTGTAGAAATTTGAGTTAAAGCTAAAGTTGTATAGTCGATGAACATAGAAAGTGCATGAATAAATGTAATATAGCAGTTTCACCGCAACGTACTCATTCTACTGAATATTTGTAGATATAGTTGGGGTGCCGGGGCGACAATAAATCGTCGTAGCCCAACTGTAACCTAAGAATATAATCGAGGAATCAAAAGATAGCATTTAACCTCTAGAATATAACCCTAAATTGTCTAGGATGGATTTGGACCGGTATATTTATTTATGCCAAATGTGACCCCAAAGTCCCTTTTCTTTCACATTTCTTGAAATAACCCGCTAAATATAGATTCTATCAAAATAAGTCACTCTAATAAAGTTGCTTATAATTGAATTTTGTATAGTATTATCACTTTCTGAAAGTTAAAATATCAATTTCAGTATTTCAAAATGGCCGTAGAAGGGGAAATTTTCAAAAATGTTTGACCATAAAACGAATATGCAAAAAATTTTAATATTATTAATAATGTAATTAGGGATTCCTCTAGGTGTGCCTAAAAAGATGCGTGGAGTCCGATTTCCAAATTTCAAACTGGCACCCTATAACAAAAAAGTTAATGCAGAATTTTCGATTCTCTGTAACGTCTGTCCATCTAGGAATTTCGTAATGCAACCGATGGCACAATAAAGGTTTTAACGTGTACTTTCTGCATGCAAAAATAATTTTTTTTTATTTGATAATTACTCTTCTTTTTTAAACAAAAACACGAAAATTGCCCTGGCTATGGTACGTTATCTTCGTAGTTTGTAATATTTAAGTAACGAAAGAAAGTGCATTGGGGTATACATAAAAATCATGAATTTAAAGAAGAATCA
This sequence comes from Gastracanthus pulcherrimus, assembly GCA_949152435.1. Classification (NCBI taxonomy): domain Eukaryota; kingdom Metazoa; phylum Arthropoda; class Insecta; order Hymenoptera; family Pteromalidae; genus Gastracanthus; species Gastracanthus pulcherrimus. Next base: position 195,847,609 of record OX424572.1, read on the forward strand.
TTAGGACCGGACCAATAGGAACCGAAATAATAATTGTTTTTCCAACAGCTATTACAGGCCATCTAATTAATATTTTTACTTAAAACTTGGAGTGGTAGTAGTACACTATATAGTCTAATAGGTGAATTTTCTTCCGATCATTTTGGACAACCAATTCGATAGAAATGACCTTGAAATGGAGCGATGTCGCACGGAGCAGCCAAATTAGCAGTCAACAGAGCATCTAGTGCGTTGCCGCTAGCCTCCCCTCTCGCGGCGGCACGACTCGGCGGTGGTGGATGACGAGTTCGCGCGCCACGCGTGAGGGGAGGCCGTTCCGTAGCGCGCAGATGCTGACTGCTAATTTCGCTGCTCCGTGTGACATCGCTTCGTTCCAAGGTCATTTCTACCGAACTGGTTGTCCAAAATGATCGAAAGAAAATTCACCTATTAGACTATATAGTCTACTACTACCACTCCAAGTTTTAAGTAAAAATATTAATTAGATGGCCTGTAATAGCTGTTGGAAAAACAATTATTATTTCGGTTCCTATTGGTCGGATCCTAATGATTCTTCTTTAAAATTCATGATTTTTATGTATACTCCAATGCACTTTCTTTCATTACCTAAATATTACAAACTACGAAAATAACGTACCTAAGCCAGGGTCATTTTCGTGATTTTGCTTTTAAAAAAGGGGTAATTTTCAAATAAAATTCTTTTTATTTTGCATGCAGAAATTACACGTTAAAACCTTTATTGATTGAGCAAGTGAGTGACTCAGCACGTGAGTAAGTGAGCAAGTGAGTGTCTCAGTACGTGAGTGAGTAAGCAAGTGAGTGTCTCAGCATGTGAGTGAGTGAGCAAGTGAGTGACTCAGCACATGAGTGAGTGAGAAAGTAAATTCGTGAGTGGCTAAATGAGTACGTATATATAAGAATATGTGAGTAAGTTAAATAAAGAGTATGTTATTAAGTGAGTGCCTGAATGAGAGAGTTCGAGAGTTAGTGAGTGCGGGCGCAAACGAATGAGTGTTTGAGCAAGTGAGTACGTGAGTGCGTGTGTGCGTAAGCGAGTGAATGTACAAGTGGGTAAGTGAGTGAAAAATCGCGAGAGTAAGCAGTATGAAATTTTGTTCTTATACAATGTATCTCATAACTATAGAAATATCAGAAATTTTCACGTTTAAATGTGTGTATTATAAGTTTTTTTTTTTTTTAAACTATAACATTGGAAACAAAAATCCGAGGATAATTTATAAAAAGCAAATAAAAACTAATATTATTCTCTTTAAAACGTTACCAGAATTATTTTTCTACATTAACTTATAACAAATTAACGGATGGTTTAACTAAAATTTTAATACTAGATAAAGAGTTTACGTTGATTTAAATGGGTCTAAAAATTGAATGTATTTCTATAGTTATGAAACAATGATAACTTCTTTAATGTTGACGTCAAAGAAATATTCTAATAATGTTTTAAAGAGTAATACATTGTCCGTTCATTTGCTTTTTGTAAAATTATCCTCGAATTTTTGCTTCCAAAGTTACAGTTTTTTTAAAAAAGGTATAATACACACATTTAAACGTGAAAATTTCTGGTGTTTCTATAGTTATGAGACGCATTGCATACATACACTGGTTGTGCTAGCAAGCACTTCACTGTATTATACGTACTCCACTATCTACATACTCAACACTGATAGGATTCCCTGTGGCAAATTAATCGTGCATTTGCGGGATCAAAGGATCGTGTACTTGCCACAAATGTTAAATTCTTGCAGTTCAGAACTCGAACTTGTGAAAAGTATGCACTAGTAAGAGAATGATGCAGAGTACAAAAGGTTGTTTAATGATTTTCTAGCATATAACGATAACGATTCTATGCATTGATATAATCGTGGCAGGTAAAAACTTATGCTGATATGTAATGGTAATATAAACATCATAGAAGCATGACAAATGCATTTAACCTTAAAGTGAGACGGTTAGCCGGTGATACGCGACTCAAGTACTAAGTTCTTCACTAGTAAGACTTGCGTTTAACTGTTAAGAAATATCCATGTAACTGTATTCAAATCTACAAAACTTAACAGTTAAGAAATATTCTTAGACGCAAGTAATCCCTTCTCTCAGTGTATTATTTGCGCATCTCTATTTAATAAAAAATCAGGTGTTTTCTTAAATAAAAAGTAAGAAGAAGTATCACGCAATTAAGTAATTACCTTTGGACCGTCTTAATAGATTAACGGATAATATAGTTTCTTTTTTATTACAAATACCTACTTTAGATAAGAAATGAAGTAAAAAATGTGTTAAATTCTCAGACAATTTGCTTTGTGGCAAAGACTATCGCGATTCAGGATTGTCCAAATTTATCACACTTACTGGACGCATAAAAAAGTTCTTGAACTTTCTTCCCTCTGTACATTATCAGGATGATACCTCATATTTAGCGGAGTAAAACCAAATTTATGACCTATTTCATGCATTCTTCTAGTGCTAAAATGTACGTCGCAAACTTTTGAACCACGATACTCTTGTAGCAAATTTCCGAATTGCGATACTCTTCGCCGCAAACGTTGAATCGCGATTCTCCTCGCCGCAAATATTGAACTGTGATACTCTTTACCTTAAATTTTGAAACGCGATACTCTTTGTACAGGAGGTCGGAACATAGTAATAGGAAAAATAACTTATTTCCTTTGTGTCGTCTGATTTAATAAACGAACCAACATTTTGCATTAAAAAATATAGTTTGACATATTTCTACGAGGAGTTACCGCCAAATAAACGCATTATTATCAAATGAACCTTAAAAAATAATTATTTGAATGTTGTAATCAGTTCAACTATGTCAAATTATGATTTCAGCATTTTACAGATTAATTCCATTTTCAAAACTTTTCAAAATTTTTAAAATAACCATTTTTAAGTACCATCCCCGTATAGAAAAATTCTCAAGCTGAGTGTTATTTCGTACCTTCAACTGAATTTTTATATTGTACATGCTTAATAACCCACCAAAATTTAGTTGAGGGTATGAAATAACACTCAACTTGAGAGTTTTTTCCATACGGGTCCGGATAATACCACATGTTTAGGGAGGCTTGAACCCTCTTAGGGCTTGATTTCAGAAATTTACTTTACACCCTCTATAGTCGGCGTAAAGTAAATTTTTCCCCGCTAATCTTTTTATCGCTCATCGGTCGGAAAACGACCACTTTAGTCCCGCTATATGGGCATAAAAAACACGTTTTCGTGCATGTGTGAAAAAAGTCTTTTCGCTTCGCTACTCGAAGACGCTCGAAAAGCTCAATTTCCATTTTCTATATAGACATAAAAAGGGGCCTTTTTCATGCACGTGTTAAAAAAAAGTAATTTTCACATAGGTATGGAAATATATCAATGTATAATTCTTGCAAAATAATGTTTCGTTTATTAGATCTAAGAACACTAAAGATATAGTAAATTCAACGATATAATTATTATCATTCAATAATAAATAACCTTTTTCCCATTTGCCGTACTTCCCGTGTACATCACCCAGTCCACAGCCTGGAAAATACCGTCCCTCCGAATTTGAGAAAAGCTGAATAATCAGAACTCGCTCTATAGGAACATGCAGGCAGTGTCGTGGTTCTCGGGCCTGTGCCCGACCAATCCGCACCACTGCTTCGGCGCTGGGCCGCACGGCAACAGCACGCGCACCACCGTCACGACCTCCCTCACGGCCCACTCGTCGCGGCGCAGCGGCCACATCTCGATGCTGCATCCCTCGTCCAGGAAGCGCGTCATGGTCTCGCTCGTCTAACGGCCCGTGGCCCGCCGCATGGGCGACGCTTAAAGCCCGAGGTCGCCCCGCGCTGCCACGTCACGCTACTGTAAACTTCGTTGGGTTATCCGCGGTTTGCTGCCGCTGCCGATGCCGCTGTAGCAAGCTAATGGGAGTTGCTTCGTTGAGGGAAATGCTCAAGGTAACGTTGTAATGACTTTTTATAAAATACAATCGATCTTTTGTTTTAGTGTGCAAGAGTTATATTTATACTCGCGGTAGAGGGGAGAGTGGTAGATAAGGGGTAGGATATTTTCAAAGCTTGGCTAGTATTCGAGATTTCCCTGGTGGAAATGAAACGGATTTTATCTGCAGTTTATCAGCAGTTTTCTTAAAAATGTTATTTATCGATTGAATAATAAAGTTTTGCTAATTAAATACGTGTTATTAATTAAAACAGTGTTATTTTTTTTTATTCAATCGTATTTATTAACCATTGCCAGTTATTTATATGTAACAAACATTTATGATATTTATTTTCTTTCATATACAAGGATTTTCATTATTAAATTTATTTTGCGTACAATATGGACAGCTTTTAAAGAACTAGCCAGACACTGCCAAGATAATCCTTTTCATTTTCTAGCATGGTTGTTAAAGAAAATTTGATAAATTTGACTAACTAAATAATCTCCTTAGAATTGTATTATTTGTATACTTTAATGTTTACGGATTGTGTGCCATCAACAAGTAGTTCACAATGGGTATGACCATGATGTATTGATAGTATTGTTTTTGCGATAATTACTTTTATATGTAGGTTATAAAAATAATTGTATTAACTATTGTTTTAAAATAGTTATGTACCCGTAAAGTCTCATTATTTTTTTATATCACATAAATTGCTCAATTACAAAAAAAATGTATTGAACTGTGTAAGAAACTTACTTTTTATTTTGCTCTGTCTATTTGGTACGTATCTGACTGTAAATTTATTAAATTTTGTTATTTGTATGTTATTTTTAATTAATTATTCTGTTTCATAAAAAATGATGATTACTTATTGTGTACTACTTTCCCCTGCAATATCTATTTATTTACTATTTTTTATAGTTGGAAGTACTATCTTATTAGTTATTGAGTAAGGAGTGCAACTAATTATTTGGTAACATTGATTAAAATGGTAGTTTTTCTCCTTATTCGATCATCTGTCTTTGTCACACGTGTTATTGTGCTGTATAATTTATATAATTTATATAATTTTATAATTTTATAATTTATAATTTCAGATACATAATTTAGCATTGCCAATAGTCATAAAATTTAAGTTTATTCGCTTGATATCATCTGTCAAACCTACAACTTGCATTGTAAGTGTAGTCTTTTATGATTTATGATCTCAATCTGTTTCAATAAAGCTTTAATATGTATATATTTCTAACCTTGTAATTCGAGAACAAAAGTCGCATAAATAAAATGCAAACGACTACGTCAATACGTCAAATAGTCATATCAACTAATTTGCTTAGTAGAACTCCTAACGTTTTTCGTTTTGTCACAATAGATAGATCGATAGATGTACAATGTCCAACATTCAGTAGAAGAAACCATAATAATAGTTAGAATTCCTAAGCGGGAGCAATCATTTTCACAATAATACTTCACTGCGCGATTGATTATTAATAAATAATTAATTTTGTACCGCAAGATAATAAATTATTGTTTTCTTTTCTATAAGAGTGTATTATCTTATACTGCGTGTTTCTAATATCCAAATTATTTCTTACTTGTAAGTTTTCGCAGTCATTCTTAAAAGTAATTTGATTAAAGGTTAAAGTTAATTGCATTCTTTGCGTAGATAATATGACTGAAAAGCCTGATTATTTTTTACCATTTTCTTTAACTTTTCGATTTATATTTTTTTAATATTGATATAAGTGAATCATGATTTGATTTAAATTCTAATTTTTCTTTATTACTTGTATTTGCTTTTTCTTTGTTACTTGTAAATTTTTTAATCTTGTGCATTGAATATTTCGTCGCAAGAAGCGTGTGATAGAATGTTTATTTTTGCTTCAAAAACACACATTTACCTGAATAACTTTAAATGAATTTTTTTTAAATATATACTTTTGTTATTGGATTATTGTAAAAGAATTTCAGTACCTCGAAACAGAAATGAGAAATATTTTGAAAATTAGTATAATATTATACGTTAAGGGTGCACCCACTCGAGATTCTATTTTCTATCTCAAAAGTCCCCTTTGAAGCTGAAATAAGCTACAAAATTCTTGAATCCGCTAACGCCCAGCGCGCCTTGAATATCGCGCGTGTTTTAAGCTTGTTCAAAATATTTAATTGTTATTGTCGTTTCCAAATCATTTAAATCCTTTGTTTGGATAGACAGTAAACCAATTAATGATATCAATTCAACATAACCATGCCGCATGGACAAAACAATGCGTATTGCGACACTCATTTTATCTTAATAACTTAAAATTAAATAAAATTGAAATAAATGCAAAATAAATAAATTCAAAATAAATGCAACTTAAAATTAAAATTGATATTAAAAATCGGTAGATGTTTAAAAACAAATAAATCAACCAATTTCCTTATTAGTTATTTCAATTTCGATTTTATTCGAGGTAAATGATAGGAATATTTTAAGGTTAACGAGCCATTTTCTAGTTATTTTTTCGATAAAAAACGGACCTTGGGCGTTAGAGCGTTGAAATTACTTTAAAAAATGACGATTTTCAACATAGTCCAGGCAATGAAGGATTCGATGGTAACGTTTTCTCTTGGATAGTTCATTTTTCAAGAAATTTTTTGTTAAATTTTATTTGTTAGTTTAAATTTTAGTATTATTATTAAAACGTATTTATTACTAAAAGTAGACCACAAATTTGTTGGTACATATATATTGTACTGAAGAATAATCCCGTAAAACTTTATGTAGGTTAATTTTGGAACGTTCGTGGAACTATTTTCAGTTTTTCCGTGAATCTTTTTGTTAAGGTCTAGAACAAAGTATCCGACTTGCCTAAAATAGGGCTGATCCTTAATAAGGCCAAAAGTAAAGAATGATTTTTGTAGCCCTATATATACGTTTTATCCCGCTAATGTTTATGGGAGTGAATGAGCAGTCTTAGAAACTACGTACATCATTTCTTTGTGAGAAACCAAATGGAGACTCGAAAAGAAAATAAAAAAATCGATTTTATTTTCTTATTCGGCGTTTTATCTCGGTAATTATTTCATATTCAAGTAAAGATTATTTTATTAAACATGAGTACATTTTTTTGATCGATTCAAGTTTGAGGAGAATTTTGTATCTAAATAATAAATAAATAAAAAACATTATTTCGAGGTTAGAATAACATATTAATACGTAATAAATTAGTTGGTCGCGTTATATATCGTTAATTCGTTAACTATTATAAAACGAAAAAAACACTGCACTTATATTATACACTTTCACGCAAATTTATTATAAGGAAAAAATTTTGTTCAGATATTCGCAGTTCTAATACTACCGAAACTACATTATGCATTCGACTCATCTATTTTAAAATCATATTACCAAAGTTATAACCCGCTCATTTTTATACAATATTTTACATTATAGATCTAAATATATTCTTGATTCTAAGCAAACAATCACGGGGAACATTAATTTAGTTGGCTTAATACAGTTTAAGCAGAGTAAAATAATCTTTACTTGAATATGAAATAATTACCGAGATAAAACGCCAACTTTGCGAATAAGAAAATAAAATCGATTTTTTTATTTTATTTTCGAGTCTCAATTTGGTTCCTCATAAAAAAACGATGAAAAAAATTGTGTACGTAGTTTCAAAGGCTGCTCATTCACTCCCACAAAAATTAGCAAGATAAAACGTATAGATAGAGCTACAAAAATCATTCCTTACTTTTAGGCTGTTTTTAATCTTATTAATGATCAGCCCTATTTTAGGCAAGTCGGATACTTTGTTTTAGACCTTAACAAAACGATTCACGCAAAAATTGAAAATAGTTCCACGAACGTTCCAAACTTCACCTACATAAAACTTCAAATGGATTCGTTACATACTTTATCGTCAGGAATGTGTTGAATCTAATTAGTATCATAGTTACATATTTAGCATAATATGTATTATAAATATGTATTAAATCAATGAAAAACTGAATTAGAAAAACGACTTCTTCGAAATTCTTTACGATTTTCGAGCGGGACACTTACTTAACTAGTGACATAATAATGTTAAGATACACTTTAAATAAATAAACCTTTGACAGTGACATTTATTTAATTTATTAACAATTTATGTGAAAATGGCAATTTTCTATTAATCACTTAAAATATGCACATTACTAAATCTACACTAGAATCATTTGACTCTTCATTACTTCTTAAAATTTTATAAATTAAAGTCTCAAAATTCTTTAAAACTAAACTTTTGAAGAATTTTCTTATTTTCATACTTTTATAGTCTAAGTGTCACGCGATACCGCAAGAGCACGTGTCTCATAATATCCCCCACAACTCATATTAGTGGGAAACTTAAAAAAAAATACCGAAAAGTAAGCTCTTTAAAAAACCAACTCGCGTCGCAGGTTTTCGCGCGCGCAGTGCAGAGTCGCGCACGAAGTCGCGCTACACGACTAATTCCTTCCAATTAATTAAAGCCCTCCATTAATTTCTCTTTCTCTCCTTTCTTGCTTTCTCGCCTTCGGTCGCCTTCGGTCGCCTGTCTATTATTTTTGTAAAACTCCCCTCATTCCTAATGCCCCCCCCTCCCGTAAAAACACTGCGCGAGCGTCGCGCGGAGAACAGCAAAAAGCAAAAAAAAAAAAGCACAGAATCCCGCTGCATCCAGCGCGCGTGATGGTCTCAATAAACGACTGCTATTTTTAGGTTCCACGCGGGTCGAAGTCTAATAGAATTACAAAGCAGCAGCCGGCGAGCGGCTACATCACCAGCAACAGCAGCAGCATCAAGGAAAAGGGACGAACGAGAAAAAGAGAGAGAGAGAGGGATGCCGAGCGGCGTCTTTCTCTAGGCGGATTGACCGTCGTCAACGTATTTTTCCTCGTGCCCCTCGCGCGTGCTCGTGATGGCTGCGCGACTTGTGCACCCGCACACGTATATATATAGATAAGAGTTCCTGTATACTATCCCTCTCAGGATTTTTTGCAGCTACTATACGCTGCTGCTGCTGTTTCTTTCACTCGCTCGCGGATGGAGACTGACATTTTACCCTCCCCGCGGTTCCAGAGCTCGCTCGCAGTTATAGCGCGTGCGGGGTCAAAAAGTGAGAAGGACCTTCGTCGCGCGGCGAACACCCCGCCGAACCCCTTTGTGTGTATCGTGTCTTTGCATGCCTATGTGTGCGCGCGGCAAGCTTGAAAAGTTGGCCTCCCGGTATCGAGGAAAAGCGTTTGTTGGAAAATTGTATCGTAGATACGTGTATTATGCATTTGATACTTCCATTTAAGATGCGAATTATTTGGGATAATTTTGTGATGTCTTTTATCAACAATGTATATGTTTGAGTTATGCTGCACTATTTGTTGGGAATTATTACAGATAAGGCAACTTCCGATCAAAATATAATAACGTTTATTATCTTTTGCTTATTATCTAACGTTACAAAATTTTAAATTTTTATGAAGCTAATTAATATATGGCTTAAGGATCTTATTACTGCATAAAACGTTACGTAATAAATACATAATAAGTAGAACACGAACGGGTTCAGTCAGGCAGGCTAATAGAAAATATTCATATAGCTTACTGATTATTTATATTTGTGAATTCACGCACATTTATTAAAATTCTCAAACATTTAAAAGTTTTATTGTTCCTTTTAAAATATAAATCTAGTAGAATAAAGCATCCTGCTTTTTGCATCCTTTTCACCATTATCAAGAATGTTAGTTGATTTATTTTGGTCATTCGCTAACTTCGTTAAGACGCAACATACGTCTTAAAATTTTAATTAAAAACAATTTTTTAGAATCAATAAAATAAATGTTAAATAGTAACAATTTGGTAAGTTCAAATATATTTTCTATATTTATAATGAAGACTTTTCACCATCTAGTAAGGTATAAACACGCTTATTTCCCTTAGACCTTCCCAAGCCCATTCGATGACTTTTGTTCGATGGCCAAAGTCACTTGCCGCAAGGTATCTTAAGTAATTTTCAGTCAATTGCCTTAAAAACTTTCACACATGTTCTACATATATACTATTCCCTACACTACCAAAATTATAAGGATTTATCAAGTTTAAAGCATGAAAATAATCTGAAATTCAATTTTACTTGAATACGTATCATTAAGAACTTGATTTTACCAATATTAATTTTAATTTTCCTGCTTTATACTTGATAAATGCTTATAATTTTGGTAGCGTAGCCAATTGTATGTATATAGAATGTACGTGAAAAATTTTAAAACAATCGGCTGAAAATTACTCACAAAACCTCACGGCAAGTGAATTTGGCAATCGAACAAAAGTCATCGAATGGGCTTGGGAAGGTCTAAGGGAAATAACCATGTTAAGCTTTACTAAGTGGTGAAAAGTCTTTATTATACGCATAGAAAACATATTTCAATTTATCAAGTTGTTACTATTTAAAATAAATTTTTTATTGCTGAATCTAACAAATTTTATTTTAATTAAAATTTTAAGGTTTATGCTGCGCATTAATTATTTTCTAGTATTTTAGTATTTATAAAATATAATCAAATCAGGTTGTACATAATAGCAAATGTATAATTATTTAGTTAACAATGGATAAGAATTATTGGTGATGAAAATACTATTTTATCAACTCATCGGAAACTGACGCACAAGTTGTATCTATTTATCGATCTACGACGAATATTAAATCGTTGTTCGGGTGATATTTACCAACGCAATTATAAGTATATATAGTTGATACGTCATGTGTGATTGTAACCTTCCAACAATTTCTAAAATGGATTTTAATTTGGGCAAGATTACTTTAAAACGTTGATGTCTGTAGGTACAAAAATATTTGTACCGTCATGGCACACATTTCTGATCAGCTAAAACCAATCAACATTAATTTTTATTCAAATAATAATATAAATGGGAATCTATTTATCTCTATTTTTGCAGTAAAGCGGACTGTATGCGTCCCAGTCTCTGCCGTACTGAATAAGTATACGGACAAAAATTGTGTAAAATATAAGAAGATATAATCAAAATTATAATAGAGAAACTAAATTAAACGACAAATGATTTGAAGTTCTTTAAAAGGGGAAGTTGTGTTTCTGCTGTTCTCTCTTTAGATGCATAACGGATTCATTATAAAAAGTCTTACTAATTTATAAACTTTGAATTTAGAGAAGACAAGACTACTTTATAAAATTTTTGTTTTAAACTTTTTAGTTCTTATAATCTCTTTTAAAATCATTTTTATGATAAGTGGTTATTAATTATTCGGTTTTAAGGTCCCTCAAAACACTCGATATAGTATACTTCATATATATAGTAAACGGGGGAAAATACATATAGTAAATGGTAAAAATTATGGATTCCTTTGCGCCACTGATTCTCATCGGAGAAATAACATTTTGAGCTGAAATAATTATTAATACTAGATATTGATACGTAAATTGCGCGGATTTGAGTTCTAGTCGCAATTCTTTGTAAATTCCATGATAGAAATTAATGAAATTTGGATGTTGACCGAGCTCTCATTTTATTTGATGATAAACAAAGGAAAATATATATATATATATATATATATATATATATATATATATATATATATATATATATATATATATATATATATATATATATATATATATATAATAAATGGAGAAAAAACGCATCATACAAAAGCAAAATTGACCATCGACAAAATACACGCGCGAGTGGAGGTTTCACATATCATCAGAAAAATTACGAAGGTTAGCCAGACGAAGTTTTAAACTTTCGCGGACTATTTCAATTAATAACAATAAATAAAATTAAATATAATAGTCTAACTTTGAATATTAATAGTCTCACTTATTGATCATGTCGATACTGCTATTGTTGCTTTGCCGAAATTTTGGTCGACTGGGAAGTTAAAGCTGTGCGAATCATAACGCGTATTTTGTCATATTTTGTACATATTATGCAGTTCTAGTTGGACAACTCAGCCGACACCCAAATTTCAATGATTTTTCTCACTGAATTCACGAAGAATTATAACTTGAGCTCAAATCCGCGCTTACTACGTATCAATATCTAGCATTGATATTTGTACATTTCAGATTTCTCAAAAACTCTTAGTTCTTTTGAGAGGCCTCTTGTAAAGCTAGAACTTTTTAGATGTTCTTATTAATACTATCACTTTCTTAGAGTCTCTAAGAAAACTATAGTTTTTATCTAAAATTCTGACAATTGCTAATTTTCATAGAAGATTTCTAACAAAAACTTGTATTTTTCGAGAAACCTGAAATGTGCTAGACTTCGTAAAGAGCATCGATATATACTTTTACCATTTAGTATATCTATGATGTGATATATCGAGTGTTTAGAGGGACCTTAGCTAACTAAAATTTATATATTAGGTCTGTATACATTTGCAATTATTATTGTTATACCTGTATTATTTAAATAACCTTTTTTTACGGGATTGGTCCAACCTTGTAACTTATTACTTGTACCTTGTAACTTCGTAAATTACATGTATTTAAATGGGGGAATTGAAATTAATTATCTCGTACTCACTTTCTATTTTCGATTCTCTGGAAACTTTAATGAGCAATATAACTCGATTAAAGTAGTCATAAAAGTAATTTTTACGTTAAAATCGGTGTATTCATTCTATGAAAATAGTAGAATAGTTTAAGAATTTTTTTATGAATAAATAACTATTTCATTTGTTCACTAATCAAGGCACATAAGGTGTCAACATTTTTGTTTTGATAAGATTTATAAAAATAAAAACTTTCGTCAAATCCAAAACTCGGTTTAATAATTTAAGGTATAACTCTGGTGTTTTAAAGAAAATCTGCTATTATTGACCAATCAACTTGAAATTTCTTTCTTATCAATGTTATTACAAAAAATGTAATTCATGCTAATTTTCAAGCCATTTCATCGCATTCCCTTGATTTTATACCAGAATTAGTATTAATTTTCACCAATATTAGTAATATTTAAAAATGCACACACAAGACTAAGCTTGGGTACTCAAAAAAATCCTACATGTTTTTGAAGCACTAACAAACCAAAGTTGTAACTTTACAAAAACTATTCATCCTTAAAACACCCAAAGAAATCTAGTTTGATATGTATTAAAAAAACAAGAAAAAGAAACATTTATTTATAATAACTTGTATATATACTATAAACCATGGATGTATACTTACTTCAAAAGTGATAACTTTTATTCACAAGATAGTAACCAATATTTCTTGAAAGTTTTCAAAGGATTCGTTAAAACCTCATACGCATACAAATTCTTAAAGTTAGAAAAATTAGTTTCGAGAAAAACACGTTTAAAGATATAATTTTGTATGTTATCTAATGTAAATTGTTTTACTCGAACGCGTAAGTATAACTATATTAAAAAATCGAGTTATGACATTCTTATAATTACGAAAATTAAGAAAATTCAATAAAAGAAAATTGATATTTTGGTAAAGAAACACCAGAGTCTTACGTAATACAACTTTTATGCAGTAAGGGGATATCTGAGCTAAATGTAGATTCCTACATCGTATTTTTCGTTATTTCAACTTAACTTTTTGTTTTCATTAATGATCTCGATCATACACAGTTTATAATATCTTAAGGAACACCAGATGACTGAGATCATCTAAAACAATTAAAAATTTAACAAGAATAATGGAAAATATGAAAATCTCGTAAGTACGCAGCAGCATACTATCACCGAAACTTTCTTAAGGGGAGCAATCTATGTAAATGGCTTAAAAAGAAGTACTTCAAGTCCTACCATATCATAAGAAATCTGAATGTTTTAGGTTTTATTATTTTAGACACTCTCAGTGGATGCTACAATGTCCGCCATTTCATACCTCTGACGCGAAAGTGTTCGCTAATATCTGCTACATATTATTGTACTTATATGTATATATATGTTATTAAAAAAACTAAAAAAATAATTTTTCTTCATCAAATATGCATACATATTATTAATACGCCAAATATTTTAGAATTTTTTTATAGATAGTTTTTGTAGAAAATATCACATAAAATTGTTTCTATTTTAAGCCATTTACGTTGCTCCTCTTACAGTAGTTCTATACCCAAAAGGTCAAATTCCTCCAGCTTCCGAAACATGTTCTGAATTTCAAGTATGATAAATATATAAGCATAGCAGAAAGTTAATTTATTTGTTTATTATTAAGTTGATTTGTGCTTAAATACATCAATATAATTTGGTCTTATTAACAGATAACCATTTCAAATTGTAAAAAAGGACGAAATAGGCGTTTTTCATCGCGTTCCATGCGCATACAATTTTTTGAAATGCTTTTCTATCACATTTTTTTATATTTTAGACACAAAAATAAAGACATTGTATGGTTTACGTTTTGAAAAGAAAAATTTATTTTAGCATCAAGCACAACAAAAAACATCAAAAAACGTAAAAATGTACTGCTTTTGAACCTCTTTTTAACTGATTGAGGCTCTTATTTTTGAAATATGAATTTTATGAGAAAATTAAAACATACAAAAGTTTTCAAATGTGAATGTAATAAGTATTCCCGAAATATCTTATCAAAAAATTTAAACCTCATGCGCATGGAGCATCATGAACATAAGAAAGTGTATGTCGAGAAAAATGCATTTAAAGTTTATATTTTCTATGCTACATAATGTTAATTACTTTATTAAAATCATTATAACTTTATTAATTTTAGAGTTATGATATCTATTAGGTCTTAAAATATTCATTTGATTATAAACTATAATATAACCCAATAAAAGAAATCGACTTTTTGCGTGATTTTGGGTATAGAATCACCTTAACGACAGTTAGAGAAAATCATTAAAAAATCGTAACTTGCTGCATAAGATGTCCTTTGTTGATGTATTGTCAGGTGCACCAAAAATTACAGAAGCCATTAAGTATAAAAATATATTAAAGACGTTAACAAAATTGTAAAACTTTACGAATCTCTTGATTTTTAAAACAGATTTTTCCATAATAAATAAGACAATAATTATTTTAAAAAATAATTAGGAATTTGATGCCAATCGGGAACCGGGGCCGTGACAGTATTATTTAATAACGTGATTATATGTATCTGTGCATTTATTGTATCAATATTAATAAGTAAAAAGAAGACGCTAAATCCAATTTGTCCGCTTCATAAGCCTCTTTTTGTGCGACCTCGCTCAACCTAATCTACCGAGAACAAATAGGAACAAAAACGCCACCGTATAGATTAAAACCAGTCTTTTCGTCTTTTCTCACACAGAGCCCAATACTAGTATGTACTATTATTTTCTGATAAAAAGTATTTATAACTTTCTTTATACGATCTCAAGTATTATCCAATCTTAGATAAGAGTCGCAAACATTCTTTCCGAGAAAAAAGTAATTACTAACTGCAAATGCTTATATAATTTCCATAAGAATTAACAGTAAGTAATAGGCTTTCAATAACGACCATTGAATTCTCGCCATTAAGTACAAAATTTAAAGCTCGACACTTCCAGTAATACATTTCTAATAAATATATACAATTTAAATAAAAATACACAAATTCAATAAAGGAATATACAAATTTGATAGAAAAGTTTCTCAAATAATTGAAATATAGCTCATTTTGAAAATCCTCGCGACAATACGCTCACCGACTATAAACAGTATATCTGTGGCTTCCCAGAAAAAACACTTAAGGTGGCTGTTTAACATTAGAAATAATGTAGTATATTCGATACTACTATTATATGTATAAAAAAAAAGATTTTGTAAATTTAATGTTTTTTTTTGGAAGTTATAGGCACCTCTCGATAAATGGCTTATCAAATTTCTGAATTTGGACATAAATTAATCCTCGCGCATTCAAAAAATAAAAAAATTATTGAAACTTTGAGAATATATTCCTTAAAGTTATTTTCAACAATAATTCGCCATTGTTTTATTAATTAATACTTTGAGGTTTATTTATAATACAATTTTTAATAATATAACGGTATCTATATATCAATTTTTAAACAAAATAACGTATATATTTTTCAGAGCAATATAATAAATAATTAAGTCAAATTTAAAGCGAATATTAGTTATTTCTAGCTCTAAAAATATGATATAATTTTTCTAGAAGTGCATGGCAATGTGGTGTGCGCTAAGGCTATTTTGAATATAACCCATTTTTACTCAAAAATAACATATAATCGTAACGTAATATTCATATAGTCGTAACAAATATTCAATGTAACCAGATTTTTAAAATTTAATACAGAGATTTTTTAAGTTATAATCGTAACGTAATATTCATATAATCATAACAAATATTCAATGTAACCAGATTTTTAAAATTTAATACAGAGATTTTTTAAGTTTCACCAGCGAGCCACCTTAACTAACTTTTTTTCAAAATTGAGTTTACATCGACTTTAATATGTTTAGGGTCCTTTTTCATTTAAAAGTCATAGAAAGTACGGAAACTTACATATATGCCAATGCCAGCCTAGTGCATAACCGCTTAACTGCACTTTCGTGAAAGTTGTGCCCGAAATAACCAGTTAATAACTTCATTCTAAAATCGTTTATAAAGGGTTTTAACATTCTTCAAAACTTTATATTATACATTATAAAAAATATATTGCTTTTGAAAATAATTATATCACTTAAACTGTTTTTTTAATAATTTATTATATGATTCACAAAAATGAAGCTACGATGTTCCCGACAAATCAACTTAAGTACATTTTCGTATGTAACATACACCCAAAAAAGCTAACAATAATTTTGGAGCTTGCTTAAATTGGTTAAACGTTACTTTTTTATTACTTTCTTTCTGATAAATCCTTTTTGAGTTAACGAAAGCTTCAGCATTTATTCTCTTCTGAGCATTTTCTCGGGGATTCAAGGAGTACTTTTTAACCCTAAAGCTGCAATTAACTTGGTATTCGATACCTCATTTAATAAAAATTGTGTCATCTAAATACACTTATATTTCGATCTAGCGCAACAGTGCAAACATTAAAACCTCAATATCTCGAAAACACGAAAAAGTCAGTTAAGTGATTATTCCCGGAAGCCACAGATATGCTCACCCAGGGGATGAACTATCTGTCCGAATGTGCCGGTTAACATTACACGCACAGCTGCAGTGCAGCCTGGCGTTCACGACCGTGCACGGCAAGGACGTCGAGCTCTATTATAGTCGAGCGCTCGCGCAGCTCGCAGAGGCTCTATATGACTTGTATACACTCCGCTGATGGGGAGTAGACAAATCTGGCTTAAAGGGGATGAATGGACTAAAGCAGCTACACAGCTTTCTCGATCCTCCATGCGAATCCAATATCCTCTCATTCCTCCTTTGTCTCTAACTTTCTCTCTCTCTCTCCTTCTCGCGTCATAAATACACGTCGCTTCTCTGCGGAACTGAAGGATAAGATATTTTGGCTAAAAAGAAAAGGAGAGGGTGAGTGTGTGAGAGAGAGAGAGAGAGAGAGAGAGAGAGAGAGAGTGAAAGGAAGAGAGAGAAATGGAGAAATGGAGAGACGAGATTTGCCGGCGGAGCGTGCGCGAGGAGATAACGAAGGAGACGACGAGAAGGACTTTCGCTCGGAGGGATGAGGAAAGAGAGAAGGAGAAAAGGTTGTATCGCCGAGTCGGGCGCAGAGGGCGAGAGACTGATGGGGCGCGCAGCGCGGGGAAGAGAAATGAACAGAAAAACGCGAGAGCCGTGCTCGGTCCACTGGAAGTTTTTTACGCGCGCGAATTCGGCGCGACCATAAAGTGCCGAGAGTTAGTGGTATGTTGGCGCGGCTGTATACTTTTTCCGTTTCGGGTGTATGGTAAATTTTCGCGCGCATAGTGTAGTGGCGCAGAATTGGTTTCGCCGCGAGTGTTTTATCGAGAATGGGGTTGGGGTCCTGAGAGATAAGGCTGTTTTAGAGACTGATGAAAGAGGTCGAAGCAATGGGCGCATGCAAATGAATAGATTTTCCTTTTTCTTTTGGGAGAAAGCGTATTTTGAAAGTGCGCGTGAATAATTATTCGGGGACGTGAACTAATTTCAGAATTAAATTATGAGAAATCTTCTCATGAATACAGTTCAAATTAAGTCAGCATTTATGTTGTCAACAGAAATTACTTTTGTGAATCCAAATACTATCTCTAGTGATGAGTTTCGTATAAAGTTATCAAAGAATGGCTCTCCGAGAAGGCCGTGAGAGAATATTTGAAGCTGTGAGAGAAGGCCTCAAGGGACCTCGCCTGATGAGCAGAATCGGCCGCGTTGAGCAGAACGTCGCAGGGTGGGGAACGCAGCTAATCATCGCAGAAGAGTGAGAGCTGTGCATTCTGGTCGGAGAAGATGTCTACGTAGCTATGGTAGCCGATGACGAGGTCTAGGTATTGCGCTCCATAGTTTTCAGTGTCTAGATGTACGGGCTGGTCAGACAAGGTGTGTAGGTCGTTGTAGCGGCCTATGGTGAGGTGTAGGTAGTGCGCTCCGTAGTTTCTGGTGTCTACGTATTCGTACTGATCAAAAAAGGTGTCTATCTGGTTATGCTGGCCGATGACGAGGTTTAGGTAGTGCGAACCGTAATACCTGTAATCCTAATCCACAAACTAGTTAGAAACTACGAAGCGGCTACCTATTAAATCTCGGCATTGGCTACCATAACCACTTAGATACCTTCTCTGATCGGCACGTAATATCTAGAGACGAAAAACTACGGAGCGCAATACCTAGACCTCGCCTACCCCTCCCGAGCTGATCAGCTGCGCTCCCCGCCCCGCGACGTTCTGCTCATCGGCCGAGGCTCGAAAAGGCTACTTCAGTTGCTTTTAAACAACTGTATATACGTATATAGTTGCAATGCCAAACTAAATAAATTATCTAATTTTAAAGATTAATTATATCAGATATTGTCATTACTCTACAAATATAAAATGAGTAAATTTGATTTATACTATGTAATTAACAATAATTATTATAATAATAATACTAATAGTAATAATGGATATTTCTAAAAGTAATTTCTACTCAACTATTTTTATTTCTTTTTGTAAAAAATCGTACTTCGAGTCTCTTTATTACAGTAAGGAGATCATGAGAAAACATTTAAATAAGATTAATAAAATATACCTAAATAGAATTCGCAGTTATATTACTGAATAAAAATTATTTTTACGAATGTCAAAATAATTAATTTCCAATTTAGAGGGCAAATTATATTAGATCCTATACACATTTATTATTCAATAAATGGAAGATACATGGTAAAACGGTATAATTCGAAAAATTGCGTTTAGAGAAACATTAGAAAAACGTAGGAAATTATGCTAGAAGAGATTTATACTGCTACCATTTTATAGATGTTTGAAGAGCTCCATGATATACTAGTTTGATACGCGATAACTAAGAAAAATTAGAAACCAGGCAGAATAATAAAAAATGAAATTTTCAAGTTACACCGTTTTACTATAGATTGAGCTCGAGATAGAGTTCTTCTTCTTGTTGTTATTACCATACTTTATTGCAACAAAAATACCTTTTACGAAGGATACTGATAATTTTTATATGATATATTATGTTATATGATTACATTTTATTATATTTTTTCTATATATTTTTGGTGCATTGAAGTTGCTGATTCATTGTATGCAATCTGTGATAAAACAGTACACTTAACTTGACTTATATCGCTTGACCGCGCATCCCGTCAAATATCAAGTGATCAAATTTGATCTGATAGGTTTTTGTAATTTTACTCAATACCGTTATAATATATTCTGACAATATCTTTTACTTGATCATTTGTTTTAAAATTTGTTACTTACTGCAGGATATCTATTAGGAATATATATATCAAATTTTAAACGAAAAATAATAACGGAATCACTTATATATATGATTCCGTTATTATTTTTCGTTTAAAATTTGATGTGAATTTATTTGAATAAACTTTAGTGAGTGAAGAATATTTAGCTAGTATTATATATTAATGTTTTTCATAAAAATTTAAAAAATTATAAAATTACTTTAAAAGTTCAATATACGATAATAATATACATATTCCGGAAATTAAATTGTGAATGTCGTTTTTATAAACCATAAATTAGACTTCCCTGCATACAATATTGCCGTTTATACTTGTAGTGATTAACTACGAAACGCAGAACTTCCTAACTAAGAAAGGTACTGATACATTTTCCAAACAACGTTTATCCTGCGTACGGTAATAGAGACAAGCAGATAGAAACCGTGCACAAAATGAAAAATACGCGAAGAAAACAGAATGGAAGAAAGACGGAAAAAATTGACAGTAACAGAAATAAAGTTCACGAGACTGTCATAAAAAAAGAAAGAGAGGAAAGAGAGAGGGAGAGAGAGAAAGCAAGCGAGAAAATCTGAGAGGAGAAAAGTATAAATATAGAGATAGTATAAAAAAAGAGACGGAAGAAGGGGGAGAGTACAGGAACTGACGAGCCCCGGCGAGATCGGATAAAAAATCGCGAGGCTTTTTGCGTCATCGAGGCTGTTTTGTAAGACGGAGAGAAGGAGCCGCACACTCCCGTTCCTCATATGTATCATAATACGTATATAGAAGGGTTCTAGATAGGGGAAAGGGGTTAAGCAAGGGCTAGAAAACGATATGCTTACGCGGAAGTAACTTTTCGATGTTCGTATTATTTATTTTCTCCCGCGCTTGCCTTTCTTTTTCTATATGCTTCGTGCGATTTCGGGTTTTTTGCACGCGTCGAGCGAAACTCGAGCAATATGTTTTCCTTATCGCGACACCACTGCTCACAGATTTACGTTTGGACAGTAAGTGAGCAATTTTTCGAATGGAAATTTGCCTCTATGCTGGCGACAACTGCTACATTTGCATTTAGTTTGTTTTCGCCTCAACGAGATTTTCTGAAATTATTCTAAGTAGAATAAGCAGTCGTAAGTAGTGTAAGAAATCGTAAGTAGAATAAGGTCGGCTATGGTAAGATTTTTTTAATTTGAAGCGTTTAGTGAGCATTTTCTTGTTCTTTAAAAACGATGTGTTGAATTGAATGCAATATTATTGTTTATATATATATATACGTATTATGTATAATGAATTTTGAATGCAAATACCAAAAAAAGCGATGGCACTGTTTTTCATTAAGTTTGTAAAAGATTTTAAAGATAAAAATATCTTTAATTATGTATATTAAGCTATGCAGACAATAAAATGTATTCAAATGTGGCAAAGTATATAAGGGCGTTCTGACATTGTTAGATTTTTAGTATTCATTTCTATATTTATATGTTGTTCCTTCGGAGTACTGTAACAAATCAAATTTTGTATTAGTAAATTCTTATAAAATAAAATGCTAAAAAATATTAAAAATTTTCTTATTCATAATTAAATTTAGAATTGTTATATTACCATTCTGAAAGCTCGATTCAGTTGTATGTAAAATAATGAGCGGGAAATGTAAGGCTATTAATAAAGTTAATATAATAATTCTGATAATTTTGATATTATAAAACTGAAATACATTTTCTTACAACACGCATTAATTAGAACAATATTCTGAAGCTGGAAATAAAATAGTCAAAATAGTATGAAGTCATTCAGAGAAATTGAATTATATATATATATAACAGTATAAAAAATGTTCGAAAACAAGAGAAACATTATACAGGGATTTATTTTTATAACTTGCCAAAATTCATGCAGGTAAAATAGACTTGTAGTATAACATGAACATTTATAAACCAAATATTCATGAACATTCCTGTTTGACATCACTGCTTACATCGACATTCGTAAAAAATGTATCGTATCTTGATTTTATTCAGGACTTGAACAAAACGAAAATTGGGACCAGTACCTGGACAGTGACAAAAAACATGAATTCATTGGCACTCATTGGAATAATGTGTGATATGAAGTATATAATTAAACCAAAATTATGTCAATTTACATCTTAAATTTGATATAAATATAACATTTTGAGGTTATATCGAGAACTGCGATATGCCGAACGCATTTTCCAAGTTTACCTCAACTTCTATTTTCTAAACCCAATAGTGGGACACATTTAATTCATATGTCTAACTATTGGGTCCTAACTATGTCCAAGTATTGAGACCAATTTGACATATGATGTCCAACTATTGCGGCATATAGTTGAATTTTTAAACTTACTTCTTTAGTATAAAAAGTATGTAAACGTCTTTTTCTTATATTAATTTCAGTAAAACATGCCGAATTACGATTGGATTAAAGATACTGAAATTTTTTTTATTTTTGGCTCTACAAACACTGATTCTGTATTTTCATTTAAAAAAGTTTCCAAGTATTGGGTACTTTACCTTAATCTTTCACAAAAAAATCATAGCAGTAGCAATACATTTATTATTATCTATAATATCGATAGAATAAAATCAAGTGATGGACGAACGAAAAAATATTTGTAAAAAAACTATCGTCTCGTAGCATCGAGTCTCAAGTGGAAAATAATACGCTCAAAGTATACGTGTAAATAAATATAAATAAAACAAAGAAATGCACTATAAATAAAGTGAAGCATAGTGCTCATAAAATAGAAATTATAGTTTCTTGTAAAAAGATAAATAATATAAACGAATGTATATAGTAAAATATTGATAAAAATTATTGTAATATTTATTGTTATTTTCAATCGTAAATTAATAATTATAGAATGTAATAATTAATCCGTGGAATATTTATGTGATTAAGATTTTTATTATATGTAAGACGCGTAGTTTGCGTAGCCAACAAATGGTACAACGAAGAAAAGAAACTCTCGTAGCTGTTAAAACATAGTTAATATTGTATAGCGAGAATATCATACATTTATGCACGATGCTGCAGTGCTGTACATTCTAAGTAAATGTCGTTCGATGAAACTGCGTAACAAAATTTTTTCTGTTTACTTTAAGTTTATATGTAATTGGTTGTTTAACTATAACTACGTTAAATTTTATTCATATTTTATAGTTTTAAAAACTTTGTAAATAAAATTGTACTAGCATAACATACTTATATAATAAAGATAAAATTTGTCATTACTTCTAATTCAAAGGGAGGGCAAAGTAAAATAGTAAGATACAAATTATTGTATTCTGAATTGAAGTAAATTTTTAAATCTATATTATCTTATAACTCTGTAATTTGACATATGTCTATCAAACGATGTAAGTATTTTGTTATTTAATATTTAACAGATGCAGATGAGTTCAAAATTGCATTATATATAAATTTTTTGTAAATGTTATTTTTAAGGAACTACCTAAATTAAGAACTTATTTATTTATAACGAAAATTTTGTAATAATAAGTAATTTTAATTGGTGCGTAAGACAGATTTTGTAATACCGACAAAAACTCTAATTAAATGATATTTAAATGTAAAACAAAAATCAATCGAAGACTAGTTCAACGATAAAATTTTGTCTATAATTCTAAGTGTAAATGAAAAGTGATCTAATGCTTATGTAAACTTCAGAATAAATCTATAATTGTGTGAAGGAATAAATGTCTTTTTTTATTAATTCTATTTGAACATTTATTAAGTTTTTAAGTTTCATGACTAAAAATATTTTTTTTTTTGTCTCAATTTAAAATTTAGCAATCTGATTTTAAAAGAAAGAAAATTCCTATAAATCTTTTCAAAAGATTTTAAACTAAATCCTTAAAGTGTTAATAATTTTGAATATATTTTTTTAAAAGTGATTGAATAAAATTGATTAACATAAAAAATATGTCAAATATATTACAATTTTATATTAAACCAATCAATTAGAAAAAGTAGAATTTTATTAGAAAAAGTTTATTAAAGTAAATTTTTGTTGTATCTAAAAGGTTATTCATTGGAATTTTATTATTTTATATTTTAATAACATTAACTGCATTATAATAAAAAATGATCGCATATTTTAATAAAAAAAGTTTTTTTATAAATAAACAATAACTTTGCTAATTGTTTATAATTATTATTAAATGTCTTTTAATTTGATCTTTTAAATTTATTTTTTGCTTTTTCACAGAGAAAGATTTGTATTTTTAAGTATCTTAATTGCAGATAATTAAAGTGCTGAAAGTGTATAGTCCATCAATAAAGGTAACTATAAAGCAGCAAGGATCGTAATAATAATAATTCTTTTTACCAACAATCATAACTTCACCCATATTTACATATTATTTGTTGAAAAAATTGTTTTAGACAAAAGGAAAATAAATATGCAATTTATTAACATTTCTAATAAAGACAACAGGTGAGTGATTGTATGAGTATTAGCAGTTATGAAAAATTTTATTTGTATTAATTAATTTTGGATTATATGCATGAACGCACATACACATACGCATATATATATATATATATATATATATATATATATATATATATATATTTAGGTAATTCTAAAGTACGTACATACCTACATACTTTCTTCTTAATCGAACAATAAGATTGCTAAGTCTCGCAAACTTACTGTCTGTTTTCTAACACCAATAAAAATCACAATTTCAGCAAAATGATTTTACTCTCTCAGCTAATGAAATTACTGCACTTCGGGGAGAGAAACTTTGCACAAACGAAAATCGAACTACCCCCGGATGAAAGTCCAAAATTGTGTTTCAACGCATGCCGTGAGTGCAGCGCAGAGGTAGTACAATATACCTTTGATCTCGCTTTAGTGGACACGGGCAGTGGGTAATCGAGCCAAGACTATATAGTTGCTAAACTTTGCAGAGGGAGCACGAGACCCTCTGTGTTATCCTAATTCGACTTTACGAGCCAAAATCGTTGGCGTAAGTTTACTCGATTAACACGGCGATATCGTCATGTGCTTGCATATATGGTTTGCAATAAAAATGCTATTTTTTGACGCATAGCATAAAGATAAAGTGAAGAATTCAAAAATTTTGGTATATTGATTTACAATATATGTTCACGATTTACAGGGAATATAATTCAAGTATTAAAGGCAGATTCTATTTTATATCAGTAATTCATTTCGCCCAAGGTCGATCTACTGTACTCATTAGTACGTAAGACACCGTAGGCCGACCCTATTTATGAAGCATTTGATAATGGGATGGAATTCTATGACAATCATGTATTTATGACCGATATGTCGACGGTCATGCCCCAACTTAATTCCCAAGATCTTAAGAAAAAGGACGCTGTCATTCACAATAAAAAAGATTCAAAGGCCAACGTCTTCAAAGTCCTAATGCTAAAGTGCTTAAGACTACTAATTCTACGCACTAGCACTAGTAACGCTTTCGTTTTCCAATAATTTCCCGCTCGTTTACTCGTGATTGTTTGCTCGCATTTCCAATAATGACTTTTTTTTTTTTTTTTTTTTTTTAATTTAACGTCGCCATGTTTGTGCTTCCATGTGGTGCTAATCGACGACGGGGGTCTGCGGTGTGTTTGTAAACAAAGCACATGTAATTTTTACAGAGGTGCTTGTATCAATCGGCAGAGACTAGGATTCGAACTCGGGTCACCGGCGTGGGAATCCGACACTCTACCGACTGAGCCGCCACAGGCCCCTAAATAATAATAATAATAATAATAATGACTTTTACTGACAATGATTATAAAAGTATTTCCCACAAATTAATTTGTCATTCTAAAATGTATACAAATAATTACGTGGTTTATTCTTTTGACTTTAGTTATTAACGTTTTGCTCGACTTTTATTCGTAGTTTCGTAAACTACAACAAAACTTAAAAAACAACCAAATATCACCGCTCTAATCCGTAACAATATAAGATCTATATAATATTTCAGTTTATATGCATAATTAAACAGAAATTTGTCAACATTAAATTAAATGTCAATAATTTACATTTCACAAACGTTCTCTCTGTATAGCCATAATCATATAGAGGTTTAACAAAGTGACTATCACAAAGGTAATTAACAGGGGAAATTCAAGCCCGGATGATTTATTAATTATATTTCTTTTCATTATAAAATCAATTGTCTTTATTATATTCGCTTTGAAATTCGAATGACAATCATACGTGCATACTATTTCATTGAAATGTTATGTAGGACTGGCAATCAGTATTAATAATAAATAATTGGAATGTTGCATGAAAAGAAAAATTTATGAGTTAAATCCTGTAAAAAGTCATTACCCATTATATAACTGCAAAGTTGATGCAAATTTTTATATCTTAAATATGTATGTTATATATGAGTTTGCCATAATCCAGACCCCTCTAAGCAGTCTTTATACTTCCCTAAAAATTCGACAATCTACATTATTGATTTTAAGCCTTTTTAACCACTTAACATGGATTTTTAACTCAGGTGGTACATTTTTCATGGTCTTCGAAGTTTTAAACTATTCTTAAGCAGTGAACTCATACACTTTCCAGACTACATTTCTTTAAAAAAAATATTTCCAACTGTTAGACACACATATATCAATAATGATACTATGAAAATTCTATAAAAATTCTATTATGTCTATTATTTGTAACAAAAAAACATATAAAAACTAATATGTGACTTGAGAAATTCGAATAAGCTACTCTCAAAAAATATCCGCTGTATGGATGTGTGTGTGTGAGCGTGCGTACGTGCATGCGTGCGTTTTTCGGATTAATAATATCATCGATTACGTGATAATGTATTTTAAAGAGCATAAAACTACCTATTTTTTCCGAACCGAAGTTTTGAATAAGCTATTTTCCTTGTTTTGTTATTCACAAAATCGTCATTTTTGCAAATGGTTATATCTGTGAAATATAAGAAGGAAGATCTTTGAAAAAAAATTGAGATGATTAGGAAGATGGAGAAAAATATTCTGTAAAAGTTTTGAGGCTTCATCTCTTTCTTTTAAAGAGAAAAAAATCTTTTTGTAAAAAAAATCGACTTTTAGTCAGCTACGATTACTGGAGTAAATTGGCAGCATATGATCTGAAACTTTCAAAAATGGTAGCTTTGAAATATCTCTTGAACGAGTTCTGTGCCTAGATCACAACGACCTTTATATTTCGAGATATTTGAGGTTATGCTCTCTTATTATGAAATAGTGAAAATTCACTGTCAAACAGTGAACATTTACTATTTTGAATAGTGCTAACTCAGCAACTAAAAAACAGTGAATATTCACTATTTGAAATAGTGAAATAAATTTTCACTACTTGAATCAGTGAAATTTCACTGTCGAAATAGTGAAATTTTAACATTCAGTAAATTAAAAAAATAAATCTGTTATTAAACGCGTATATAATTATATATGAGATGTATTAGATATTATTATGTATTAAATTTTCATTTGAACATTTATATATATATTAAAATAAGAAATAAATTAAAAATGTGATAAAAAACTTCTGCGATGGGCATCGAACTCTCGTTCACAAGGTTTACAGTCCAACGTCTTCACCACTTGCCTACGTAGGTTGCCTGCATAGAGTAAATTTTATACCTCTTATAATATGCTGTGAATTTAACTGATATAAATATATTGATAAGAAGGTACTTCTGATACTTAAATAAATTCTTTAGTTGCACATTACAACAAAAATTAATGTTGAATTTAATTATAATTTTATTATGAAAAATGAATAGTTTTAGGCATTTGTCAAATTCTTACAAAGGAAATATGGATTAGAATCATAATAAAGAGATTATTTGCACCATTTTTATTCGTTCATTAATTAATTATTTTGTTACTACATAACAAAAATAATGTCAATTGAAATTAGGTTATGAAATACTAATTCAATCCCTACTTTACCGGTTTTTCTACTTATGTATTAACTACCAAACTAGTGAAAAATCACTATTGTTCTAGTAAATACAGTGTGCACTGACAAAATAGTCAAATTTTCACTGTTTCGCCAGTGGAATTATTGTCAGTAGCTAAAATAGTGAAAAGTTCACTATTTCAAATTAAGAGAGTGTATTGTTTGAAAATCTTTCTTGATTGCTTTATCTCGAGAATGGCACGGTCATTTTTTACCAATACAATGTTACCTGATACAATGTTTCTCCACTCTACAGGAATAACCCTGGACAAATGTGGGATGTGATTTTAAAATAATATATATATATATGTGTGCGTGCGTGCGTGCGTGCGTGCGTGCGTGCGTGCGTGCGTGCGTGCGTGCGTGCGTGCGTGCGTGCGTGTGTGTGTGTTTGTGTGTGTGTGTGTGTGTGTGTGTGTGTGTGTACGCTTGCTCTTACGCTATAGTAGAGTGGCAGAGCCACACATCAAGCGATAAGCAAAGTTAAGTATTGTTCTGAGCGGCTAGTACTAGGATGGGTGACCGCCCAGGAACTCCTTGACTAAACTAATAAAATAATACAAATACCGATCATCCCAACGCGGATTTCATCCTTATACAAGTTTTCTCCACTCTACAGGAATAACCCTGGACAAATATGGGATGTGATTTGAAAATAAAAACGAGTGGATGAATCTTTAAATTTTCTTTTAATTTCGAATCTCCATTAAAAAACGAAAAAATTGAGCCCCATTTGGTAAAAAATGACCGTGCCATTCTCGAGATAAAGCAATCAAGAAAGATTTTCAAACAATACATAACCTCAAATATCTCGAAATATAAAGGTCGTTGTGACATATATATATAGTTATGAAATTTACCACCAAAATAGGTAAAATATTGTAGAAAAAAATGTATTTACCAGTGTTGGCGACAATGTTACTGAAGTCAGTAGTATTTTAGTAAAAAAATATCTTTCGACAAACCATCAATGATAAGAAACGCAGACCTTTTTTGAGATATTATTTAGAAAGAGATATAGTAATTTAAAATTAATTTATTAGATCAAAGAAATCATATTGGAATAATTTATAAATTTTGAGGAAACTAAGTGCCAATGAACTGGCAACGGGTTTTTATTATAAAAACCATAAGCTACTATATTTTAAATTTAAATTATACATAAATTTAATTTTGAGTGCAATAAACTTTCCCATTAATGGAATCAAACTAGCTGAAAGTTTCTATACTAGTTATGTTATCTATTCAGTAAAAATATTGGACATCCGTTGTGGTAGTATATAGACAGTACTATACCATATGTTGCAAATTCTTGGAATTTCGATTCCTTAACACGTAGTCCGTTTTACTTATGATGGATATAATTTTTACAATGTATATTACAATTAGCTGTTTAATGAAATCAAAGCCATTATACGCCGCTTAAAAATAAACTTATATAAATAATTAATGATGCTAACACTTATAAGACTGTATATACAATATAGGTATACTGTATTGTAAAAAGAACGTAATGTAAACAAACATTTATTTTATTTAAAAACAGGATTAATTTGAGTTTAATCATCCATATTATTATATCAAATAAATATTTTATAACTGCCGTCTGTGTAATTGAACAAGTCACATCATCACGTATTAAATTAAAGAAAATATTCTTTTTTTATAAATGAATTATTTACTACTTCAAAATATTTTCTTACATAACGTAAAGAAATATTTAGATCATTTAAACAAAGAATTATTTTCATTTTAATCATCCATATTCCTAATTTAAATAAATAAATAATAGTTATATTATCTAAAATTTGAAAATCTCGCTTTTTAAATTTGAGAAAATTTATTCTTGTAACTAAGTAAATATTTGTTTAAAATTTTTAAGCATTTATCAGGAATTTTCTAAATAGTCTTGTTTAAATCAAGCGAATAAATTTTTGTTCGAAATAAATATTTCTTGGATTTAAGTAAATATTTTTTTTCTTGTTAAACGTATCAATTTTAATTAAGCATGTTTTAGATAAAAGTATAGTACTTTTCTCGCACTTAAGTGCGCACTCACTCGCTTCGCTCGTGCGAAAAACGTCACATGCGCTAAAAAACCAACGTACCCAACAGTGTCTAACATTATTTTTTGATACAGTAGGTGTAAAATTGCAACTTTAAGAATTTATGAAATGGCTAAAGTGCAACTTTACGCATACTGGGTCGAAAAATATTTTTTTTGTCTAAGATGATCGATTTTTGTATTTAAGAAAATGTTTACTTAAAATTATCCTCTACTTTTAAGAAGATGCAATATCTTAATTGAAGAAAATCATTTTTTGATTTAAGAGAACGTAATTTAATTCATAACATTTACTTAAAACCAAAAAAATATTATTTTGAATCAAGAATAGTTTTATTAAATCTAGTAAACAATCGCACTTAAGTCAAGGAAAGTGATTTCAAGATAAAATATTTACTTAAATCAAGCAATTTTTTGTTCAGTGTAGTATAGTGTATGTTGGTCTTAAAAATGAAGAAACACACAGTACAAAAAAGGACGCGACTCGCGCAGACAAATGACAAGCGAAACGATGCTCGACAAAATCAATCGACTCCTTGACATCGCCCCACAAGGGGTTAGTTAATCAATGCACCGCAATTACAAATCGATCGAAGCAAACATATCCAGGTAAAATGGGGCAAGTATCGCGTGATTGCTCCTATTGTTCGTAACGTTTGATAAATTGTCGCGAAAGTATATTCGTACGTTGTACATTCCCGCGTCCGTTTCTCGTTTAACAGCCAACTCCCTGTAAATAGAAGCAGAAGTGTACGGTGCACGCACTGTTTTCTATATCCAGGACCTTGAGGAGAGCTCCGACAATCATGTCTCGTAGCATCAGCAGCAACAGCTACTATCGGGCGAGTTGCACGCCCAGAGGTGCCTCGCCGCCCCACAATTATCGGCCCTGTCATCTCAAGGTTCCCCAGATTCTCGCCGCCGCCTCCAACGCTTTCAGTCCACGATGCCTCGAGATAGGTTAGCTCTTGCGTGCGCTCTCTCTATATATATATATCTCTCGCAATTTGCATGGGGTGCGGGTGCAGTGTACTCAGGATGCGCATTGAATGACGCTCTTATCTGTTAACTGTCTGTGAGAAAAAACGGATTACCGCGCGATAGGTAGTTGGGTGAGAAAAGAGAGGAGGGATAATCCAACGATTTTCTTTTTGGGTTGATGAATATATATTTTTTATGTTTATAAAGTCATATTGTACGAACGAAGTAAAGTTAGGAATTATTTTAAAACCTGAATGTATTTTTTTTATTTTTCTTTTAAATCTAGATTATTGATCTATTAGTTCATATTCAAAACGACGTGAGCAGTTTAGAGTTGAGGATGCATTCTTACATGGAAACGCGTAAAACGCATTTTTTGAAAATATTTTATAAGACGACTATATAGCAACACATAGATTAAAAAGCTTTTTGGTATGTATATGTACACATTTCTAGTTACTAAAACAATTTTTCTTCGCTTTTTTGTTCAAGATGCCTCGAATAAGTTGGTTATGTATTATGTAGATTCTTATGTCTCATTGTTCCTTTTCCAGTTTATTTATATTGACGTTGCTTTTGCCCTACCAGTGGGCCCCCCGCATTTGTCACTTTTAAACATGTTCTTTTTATTCTGATTATTATTCCTATTTGAACATACATAGTATGACTACTCCACTGTATTGTTATTCGTTATGTGCAATAATGCAATAAAAATAAGTAGTTGCAGGCTTTAGATTTTCGTAAAAGACTTTCTTTGAATTTTTAATAGCAATTTAAAAAATGAATGATGGTGGTGAATGAATGGTATAATAGGCTTTATAAATAAGTATGTAACTTATTCAATAAATTCTTCATGCGTTTTATATTCATAATTAGATATGTTATTTAGCTTATTTGATTTACAACAAAAGATTTTAGTCAGGACAATTATTTTTCGATACATTTTTTCAAACTGTATACGTACATCAAATATTGAATTTTTAATATGTACACCATTAGGCCCATTCTACATCTAGACTTCAATAGAGTCTCGCTTTACATTTCAAAATGAAATAAATTTTATAAATGTTAAAAAGTCTAATGTATAGAGCATATTTATCTCTATTTCCACGCACCACACAATAGATATTTAACGACTCTATAAGTCTAGGTGTAGAAGGGACATTAATCCTTTTTATCGTCACATTCATACTTAGTAACTTATTTAAGTTTACATGCATAAAAAGAGTAATAAAAAGTTGTTATAATATCTTACAAAAAAATCTCGAAAATTGCGTTTTTTTAAAATATTTTCTCGTAAGAACGTATCCTAAACTTATTTTATTTACTTCGAAACAATATTCCATAAAGCAGCCCAAATCTCTTACATTTAATCGCGGGAAGCCTTATTTATACGTCGGAAACTTAGCTCTTCGCGATTGACAGATCTACATTCAGTCCTCGTACAGGGCCTTTGAGTTTTTCCCGGCAAAAGCCTAATCAACCTTCGGCTGAAATAAATGTGCATCAGCCATGCACCGCGTAGGCAAAGAATTGCGTTTCCTCGGCTACAGCATAACTTATTCATCCAGATTCCCGGATTCATACAGAATTCAGAGGTTTTCGCTGTAGAAAACCGCCTGCCACCACCTCCACCCGTATCTTGTTAGATGCTCCAAGGGTTCAATGCTTACTTGCAGTGCATAATGCATAAATAATTGCAGAATTACCGTCGCTGTCGACGCCGTCCTCGCATTGGCCCTGCAGCAGCGCGCGAACTAGCCTCAGCATGGGCGAGGAACCGCTACAATCTCGTCGAGGTAAATTCACGCGCGCTCATTGGATTCCGCTGTACGCGCAAGTTAGCTAGAAATTCTAGCTGGATGCTGAGCCAGATGGATCTTGCGCTGGAATTGCGTTTTATAAATAACGTATTCCCGGAATCTAGGTTTCGTAGGGGTGTGAATTCCACTCCGAGTGGAGTGACCGTGCTCAGGTGGAGTAGGTATACGACGAAAAGTGAATTTTGAATCATAGTCGAAGGGATTTCTCGGTATAATTATTTATTTAAGGTGTGTCTAACAATTCCACATCATACATCTCCACATCATACTACTTACTGTATATCGACGTCCTATACGACGATAAACGCATTTCAATTTGCTACGAAGACTAACACATTTCAGTGTTCGCGACGAGGAGCATCGTGTTTCATCATTTGCTATGAAAAGTATCGCAGTTCGAAGGTTTGCAACGAAGACTATCACGATTCAAAAGTTGGCGACGAAGACTAATGCTTCGGCTAGACTTACGCTTTAAGAGTCTCTATATAACTTTGAAAGTGTAATAAAACTAATACAAGTGCAGTTAGATAAATTTGGAAAAGTCCAATGGATAGAGAATAATTTTCTGTATTTTTACATACTGCACAATATTTATTTACAGAAATAGGCTCGATGTTATTCAATGTTTAAAGTTAAATGGAGACTGTTAAAGCGTAGGTCTAGCTGAGGCATAATGCCGTTTCTAGACCTACGCTTCAACATTCTAAACGCTTTAACATTTAATGATTAATACAAATAATTCTATTTACATGAATGGAATCTGATAAGTGTTTACGGGCGAAGAATAATGTTATCTATTTATTGAAACTGTGAAAAATGACTTTACTATTGACATATAAATGATATCAATATTATTGTACAAAGAGAAGACATTATGTTGCGCTGTTTCTTCAAACAATTGGAAAGACAAAATATTTTTAGGTTATGTTACACTGAAATATATCTTTAGTATTTTCAATTATTTATAAAAATGACGCAACAGAATGAATGTACATTGCACAGTGGCGTTGTTATCATTCATATCTACACGGCCCTTCTTCCAGTTTTTCTTTGCAATTTATATTTGAAAATATATCATTAGTAAAAGAAAAAACGGGTTATTAGCTCCGACATCTCCTTAAAGCTTTTCATAGAGACTATGAATTTTTATAGAACGTAAGTATATCATTTATTTTTAAGATAAACAATACCCTCTTTCTCTTTTTTATATTGTTCTCATCCAGTTGGTTTTTTGAGATTTTTTCTCTATTTACGGAGTAATATTTTCAAACCAATGTATAAATTGTATTAAAATAAGTAAAAAATTAGATATGTTGTGTACAACTTAATATTCATGATCGATAGTATTCGTCAATCAAAAAGCTCTACATTGTGATAGTTTTGTTAAAAAGCTCTGAATCTTCCGATACTCTGAACCGCGATAGTCTTCGTCGTTTGAACCGCGATATTTTACGCCGCAAACGCTGAATTGCGATTTTCTTCGCCACAAACGCTGAACTAAGATACTCTTCGCCTTAAAGTTTGAAACGCGTTTTTCGGTTTTCTTTGTATTGAGCATCAATATATGGTTATAAAAATAAAGTTATAGCCATATTTAAATTAGTATTTACTTCATAATTTAAAGTTATTTCTTTATTTATTAATATAAAAACTTTATTGACAACAAGTGATAGAGATATTCAATACTTTTCATGTGCATTAATTTTTGTAATTTGTCATGAAGACATCCAAATATCTGTTTCTCCAATTTTAGCACAAATATAAATAAATTGTCTAATTCACATTTTTTATTCAATTTCTTTCTTATATAAGGCGTGTGTATTTTACAGTACATTTTACAGTACATTTTACAGTAGAAAGCTAATAATCTGGAGATAAATGAACCACTCTGAAATTTGTATAATCCCTAGTTTATTATCATAACATTAAGATATATAAAATAATTTTTGGCAAATATAAACACTATTTAAGATTAAAAATTTATTAACTCTTTAGTGCCCAGATCTAGACAGGACAGAAAAATAAATTTTGTTAATTGTTTATAAGTTATTGTGTTCTAACTTAGATAATAGGATAGTTAGCACCCTGAAAGAAGTGTAAAACTATATTTTTTATGGGTCCATACGGCCCCTGTGAGCACTAGGGTATGGTATAAAAAACATATTGATTTCATTAAAACTTTTATTATATAATATACTTTATAATTAATAACTTTGATTACATAACTAATCAATTTTAGTGAGAATTTATACATCATACATAATTTTCCGTTAGAAGATGAAGGAGAAAAATAATTGTTTTCCTGCGCGATAGTCTGAGTCAAATCGAATATAAAGAGATCCGCCGGAGTAAATGCATTCATTATCCATAGATCAATAAAGATTATATAAAATAATATCAAAATATAAACAATGTTAAGATACATATTTATCACTACTTTACTACTGAAATTTGTAATTAAAATATACGATTTTCTATACCCCTAGTGCTCACAAGGTTCATATGGGCCCACAACTTTAGAGAGACAGTCCTCAATTTAACCCGGGGTTAAATTGAATTCGGTGACCTATCGTTGCATTCGTTTCTGTCTACTTTATAATACTCAATATACTAAATTAGATAATAGAAATATTTTTTATTTACTTTTTTTAAGTATTTGGTATAAAAATTAAGCAGTTTCCAGAACTTGGAAAATGTGCGAACAGCATATGTTTACTGTACGTGAAATTAATAAATACCTATATTGATGCTTTCCTAATGTTGAAGTTGAAAAAAGTAAATTCACTTAAAAATATTTAAAGTTTATATTTATATTCTTTTAGAAAATAAAAACAAAAACGATTTTTTAAACAAATTTTAGCATAGGCCTACCTTAAATATTATAAACGTGTATATACAAGAAGTATTATACTCTAAGTAAATAAGGCTATAAATTTCACGTTCTAGTAATTTTATTTTTGGTGCTCTTTATTATATGTAGTAGTCAATTTTCATGTGAAAATTCTTGAAGACATAAGAAATAAATTATTTAAAATTATATATGCCAGATTATCCAAATTTATGCATATCCCATACTAGTATTTAAAAAATGGGGCATAATATTAAAAGCAACCTTTTATGGATATAAAAATTATAATCGAGTTTTTTTAAAAATTATGCTAATGAATGTAAAAATTGGAAACAGCGTTAGAGAGATTGAAAGTACTTATAAGAAACTGGGCAAAAGAAAATTGGCGTTCAACGATTAGCTTCTTCCAAACTTTAATATGATCTTTATCTTAAAACTTCTGTTCAGAAAATAACTCTTAGATTATATTTAAAACGATAAAATGATGATCCACTTAAACTTTGTTAATATTCACAAATGATTTAAAAGTTATAATAAAAAATTATGTTTACTGATACCGTAAACATGTTTTTATAAAATCACTACGTTCAGTGTACGTTGCAAGCTGGTCTATACGTTCAAGCACCGAATTTGTATTACATTGTTTGCGAAATCAATTGAAAAATACTAATTAATATTTTATGATTTTATTGTAAGAATAATCGCTTATATAATACTATAAAAACATGTCGAAATTGGCAAGTTCAAGCGGCACTTTATATTACTTTCAGCACATTATTAAGCATTTTACTAATACGGTTAATAAATTTGTCACATTCAATGTAGGTTATTATCTATGCTATATTGGACGAGGCAAATTCTCTACAATTTTTGAAAATTATTTACAATTAAAATAATTATAATTTATAATATAATTTTGCGGTAAAATATATATTTCTACTTGTAATTTGACTAATTTATAAGTAATATTAGTACTTTTGATTTTTTACAGTGTAAATCAATATTCAATTTGGAATAACATAAACATTCAAAAAATGTTTAAGATGAGTGTTGTAAGGAGACAGGCTGAATTCAATTTTTTTAATGAACATAAATGTTTAAGGCCACGTATTTTAAAATTTTATAGACGTGATACTTTTATTCACACACCATACAATTCTCTGAATTGATAAAATAAAAGTTTTTAAAGCCACGTTTATTATAACATTTCGCACTTCAACGAATCTAACTTTGCTATAATGTTTATTAAGTACATGTATAACCTTGAAATGAACGAGAAAAATGATAAAAAATATTTTTCAGCGTATTTTTTTATAATAATAGTCAATATTTTGTAAAAAAAAACGGTCTTAATGGACTGATATTTGCAATTAACTTAATTTTTTCATAATTATGCTCAATGATTTCAATATAACATAATATGTATGAAAAAGCCTCTAAAAGTTTCAGATTCATTTGTTGAAAATTGACTCCCAAAACATTTGAGGCGTAAAAGTTGCTGTTAAGACTTTGATGTTAAAAATTCACGAAATTGGGAAGTGCGTAAAATTTTAAAATACTCTCGAGATATCATACGTTGCTTTAATAATTTGTTAGTGCCTAAGTTAATTCAAAAGAAAATTTATAATTTTAAACCTTTTTGTTCATTTTTAAGATTTATCCCAAGCATGTCCTCTTAAAGTAGAACAATCATTGGACTTTGCAAACAGCTATAGGTGGCCTTTGAATGTAAATATCTAAGTGCCTGTAACAAAATCTGTACCATTCTTATATTTTTAAAATAAATTGCTTCTCTAAAATCAAAGTATGAAAATAAAAACATATTTTTAAAAAATTACACGCCATATTACCGAGATCCCAGAGCCCAACTTTCTCTATATTGCTTTCCAAATAAATAAACACCTATCAAAAACTAGATTCAGTAATACTCGTGTGGCGGAAATTCAAGAAAAATTCCTTTAGAGCGATTTAAAATGCCGTTATTACGAAAATGGAAAAGTCCCCGAGTGTGCTGAAAAGTGCAAGAGTAGGTGTCCTCGCGAATAACTTTATCTGCAGCTGTCGACTGGATAAAAAGCGCAAAGCAAATCCGGCAAACTTCTCGAGACAATATGAGACGCAAGGTGCCGACGTAATTGCAGTGTCAAAAATGCATTTCCGCGCGCAAAGCGAAGTTTCACCCCGAGGAAGCGAACGGGCGTAAATTATGCATATACTTATATACACACAAACTTGTTTTAGTTTTCAATTGTTGCGTTGCATTTGTATACGCTTCTCTTCTTCAAAACCAATGAAATTCTGTCTCAGAATCCAGTCCTTTGTTATATTGAACTAGAAATAATACGTGCATTATTCGTATAAATTTGTAAAAAGCGACGAATGCAAGTTTATTTTTAATGAACAGGAAACTTTACATGCTATTTATTTTTTTAACTTTTGTATGGTAAAAAATCAAGTGTAAATTTATAAAAGCAGTCCTGCACATTACATTCAGTTTTAGCATTTACTTACAAAAAATACTTTAACCCCGCAAATTTAGCTCCTTCAAAGTGTTGACGATGGCTTAAAAAGGGTTTCTAAAATACGTACCTTTTTCGATTTGTCGGAATAAACAGACCGATATGACGTCGATCAACCGGAATCATTTCGTTTTCACTTTTAACCCTCTATTGTCCCATGGAGGGAGAAAATCCGAAACGAAGCTGCCAAAATACCTCTACGACAGCTGTGATTAGCATCTCGTCAACAGTTTACCAATCACATTCTGGCAGCTTCGTTTCGGATCTTTTCGCTCCATGGAACAATAGGAGAAACAAATATAGACTTATACATAGATGCGCAGTCCTGTGTTGCATCGGTGTCCCGCTTTTAAATATTCATAGAGCCCATCTATACTACACTATAGATGTTACCCAAAGATTGCATGGAGTAACCTATATTATATTATACATGTTATCCGGGCTTTGGTCCTCCGGCGCAGCATATTAAATATTAACTGTGCTTCTATACAAGCCTATATTCGTTGATAGGGGATTAAAAGTAGAACCGTAAGTCGTAACAACTCCAATTGGTCAGCAGTCTTAGAATAAAAAGTAAATATAATGTCAATCACAAAATTCAAAATAATATATGCGCATTTAGTGTTCTTTAAAAAAACCTTTTGTTAAAATAATAATTTTTTAAAAAATAGAACTTATTTCAGAAAGTAACCCTCTAAAAAGTAAAAGATAATATTTTTGTTAATAATATATGGAATTGAGAAAAAATAAACTGACTATCAACAATAACAATTGGTGAATTGAATTCAAACTAGAACTTTTTGGAGTCGGCGCAAACATTTAAGCAACTAGTTAAAATGTTGCGATTGAACGTAATTGTCGATTATGGCTCCAACTCTAAAAAGTTGTAATTTTAATTCAATTAACCAATTGTTATTGTTGATTGTGAGTTTATTTTCTCACAATTCCATATAAGGAACTTTCCAATCCCAGTATATATATATATATATATATATATCGGGTTTTAGGGCTTCTGAAACTAGTGAGACATGTTATTTAAACATTTAACTCTAATACCTCAAGAGTTTTACAATTAAAGAAATTCTAAGTAGTTAAAAACTGGCCACTTTACCAACAGTGTTGGTAAAGTGGTCACCTATCAGTTCTTATGGTAAAATCGTATTGTAAGTGCTTCAGAAAGTCAAGACTAGCCTAGTAGAGACTTCCTTTATGTGTTATTTAATTACATAGTACCGTATCGAACGCATGGTTGTCAATATTTTGAGATTAGTAGGCCTAGGAATTATTAGGAAGCAACCGCCGGTTTTATCGGCGTCGAATGCCTTTTGCGTTGCAATGCATTCGTATGGCCACTTTACTAACCGATAAACGTCAACGAAAGTTGCAATTTCTGCATCGAAAATAAACTCTACGGCAAAAACTGACACATGCATCTTAAAGTACGTAAAAAAGATACAATTTTATGTACCGAATGATCTTTTTTCGCTCATATCACGTTGAGATCACTGCTAAGAAATCAGAGTTTTTATGCTTTCACGCGTAACCATGACATTATCTTATAATTAGAGGGCGCTAGCAGCGGGGTCACCGTACCTATCGACATCTATTGTCACAATACACATATATTGTAGGAGTTACAGCACCCCAAATAACGCATACAGCGAGATCTGGTGTAGGTGGTTACATTGCCTACAAGGCCACATTACCTACACCCACCTTATTAAAAAAAAAAAAAACTTTTACTTTTTAGAGGGTTACTTTTTGAAGTCGGTTTTATTTTTTAAAATAATTATTTTAACAAAAGGTTTTTTTAAAAGAACACTAATACTAATATATTATTTTAAATTTCGTGATTGGCATTAAATTTACGTTTTATTTTAAGACTGCTGACCAATCAGAGTCGTTACGGTTCTGCTTTTAACCACCTATCAACGAATATATAGGTGTATGGTTTTTTGGTTGTACTGGCGTTGTACTGCAGTACTTGGAAATGTTTGTTCCGTGACCTAAGTTGAACGATACGCAAAAAGTTTCATGTTGAATGGTTCAGTATGGCTCGAGAAAATCGCAGACAAACATACATAAACACATCATACATACATACATATGCGTCAACCTGAGAACCTTCTTTTGTAAAGTCGGTTAATAAAATTTGACTTAATATATAAAATATACTTAATCGACGGTAAAGCAACATAGTAACTTGAAAATTTAATTTATTTATTATTCTTCTGCTATTTTGGTATTCTAGTATCTAATTGATACATATGTGAGTAATTTAATCTCATATGTTAATTTCATTCCAATTTTTGACGTTTGAATAATAAGTTTGATTTAATTAAATTTTCTATAGGTACGTATAATATTCTTCTCATTTTTTACAAAGTACTGTTTCTCGTCTTATATCGTTTTACCGCACAGCTCCTCAATTAGTACATGCTTATTCTGTTCATTATAAAAGTTACTTAAAACAGTATCAATTATATTTATAGGTACAACAGATCCAATACCCTCAACATGCAGATCTCAAAGCGCTTCACCATATTATACGAAATATTTGGAAGGTAAAATCACTGTGATGCAAGAACAACATCGAAACGTCGTATCGGAAAATATGAATTTAAATAATCAGTGAGGTTACTTGCTTGCTTTTTATTCTTAGCAATAACAGTTTCTTTATTATAATTGATTAATTATTATTGATAAGATATTCACCTTATAATTAACCCTCACGTACCGTGTGCGTCCTGCAGGATACATGACTTTAGTAGTCTTAAATGTAGCAATGTATATTTATCAAATAACTATAGAAGAAAGTATGCAATCCATTAGAAGTTTTAGTTATTGTTTTATCTTGCCACAATATCAATTTAATATAGGCGCGTCTCGAAAAACTGGCAGAAAAAACCCCGGGGACTGGGATGAGACATTTATTGCACCCTTGATCAAATAATATATTATGCAACAAGTGCGTAAAGTGCGATTTTTTACACGAGTAGCGATCACCGCGTACGAGTCACAGACGAGTGTCGCGCAAATCGCACGAGTTCCGTACAAAATCTTTTGATACATAAAAAAATATTATTTGCAACTCGGGCATTGAATGGTGTATTCTGAATATCAAACGCACAACACATAAGGGCCAGTAAAACCGGTCCTAGAATTGTGCGATCACGCTGAAGTGTGAAATTCCATGCCTGAGTTGTAAAAGCATGATTTTTGTATGAATGCGTCAAATAGCATTTGGACACTGAAAACAGCGCGTAAAATCTTATTTTACTCACACTGTAACGAAAAATTTTTTTTAGTTTTATGTATAAATAACTATTGCTATTGTTAAATTAACACTTTTCAGAACAGTGTTTATAACAATATAAATTTTATAGACAAAAATCGCCCCGAAAAATTGTTATACCTACCTTATCAAATAGAAACTTACTGGCGGTCATTTTTGGCCTATCAAAACTATTGGATTGTTATAGTTAGATGATTTGTAAACAAACTTTACAAAATATTAAGTTTTTCGACCGAAAAGTAGGTCTCAGTACGAAACGGTTAAAAAAGCTGTTAGTTATTATTTAATATTTTCTTATTTATTTTTATCAATTTATGATGAATTTATGACTGTTTTATACATATTTTGTAATAATTTTTCAGTAAAGTTATAAAATGTACTTATTTATGAAATACTTAAGTAGCATAGTAAATTCTATATAGATATATACATTACTATCCCTCATTATATAATTATTATTGAATTTTTGATAATGCGAAAAATTCAGAAAATAAATTTGAAACCAGAATTCCCATAATGAAATCATCAGTTTCCTTCTTGCAATCAGCTTCCACAATTAACGAAAACAATATTTGGTTGAAACTTCACTTAGCATTAAAGATAAATAGAATGTCCATCTCATTCCATTTATTCCAAAAACTTAAAAAAAAGAACAACCACATCGTTTGCTCTCGCAAATAGCGATTAAAAGAAAATAACAAATCCACGCACTTCGTTGAATCGCCCCACCCCCCGAACTAATCGCTCTCGCGTGCAACGCACGCGCCATTGCAGATTGTCGAGGGCCGCGGTGCGCAACCGGGAACTCGAGGAAAAAGCCGCCGCACTGGAGGAGGCCCTTCTCGGGGAAAAACGCGCGCACGAGCTGCCGACGCATCAGCGCTGCTGCACGGTAAGTGCGCGCGGATTTGCGCTCGATTCAGTTTTACAGTGTCGCGATGTCTCGCGCAGCCTCGTTATTCCTTATACAGCTGCGCTCAAAAGTTCCGGGAGATCTCGTTTTCAGTACATTGGCCTCGAAATATGGCTTTTTTGCGGTATTATAGAGGTTTTTAGAAGTGTTTACGTATACATGTATGATCGGAATGCTCCAGTTTTAAATTGTTATTTAAAAACTTTTGAAATGCTGTAAAGAGTTTGATTAAAAGTTCAAAAGTAATGTTCACGGGGAAACTGTAAACATTTTATTTTCAACAGTGCGGAATGTATACTAATTACATTTCCACGAATTAATTTGCAATTAGGTAACAATTACATAAATAAACTTCGCACTTTAAATGAAATTGAATCAAAATGTAAAACTTAAATAAACATAAATGTAATTTAAAATATACAGAAAAATAATTATAGCTTAATCTTAAAGAGGTTGTTTTATAAAAACGTATTAAAAAAGATTTCTCACCGATCCAATAAATTTGAGCCATTATTAATATATAGTTATTTTTTACCCATGGTAAATGTAAATTGATGAATTTACCTAAAATTTTTGTGCAAGTATTTGCTATGACATTTTGAATAAAGGTGTGCATTCTTTTTGAAAATCAATCAATTGCCATCCTTATTCTAAATATTTAGTAAAATGACAAAAAATGTTATTACAATGGGCAATAAATATTAATAGAATTATTATAAACAAAAATAGTTAAGATAATTATTTTATATAATCGGAAATGCACAACATATATTGTAGAAGCTTTGTTGCAATAATTCCTATACAAGCGTATTTGGTCGCATTTTCTTCCGCTAATAGGCAATCAAGAAGAAATACCACAGGTATTGGATACAAACACATACACTCGCCACGTTCGTATTTACCCGAACGTCTCGAAAAAAACTTGAATAAAGGAGTTAATTACGAGGACCCACTTCTTTCATTTCCTTTTCAATTTTGAGTCAATATCTCTATGGAACGTTGTTGTGCTAATTAAAAACAATAAACTTTCAGAGAGATTATTGCATAAAGTTGAAAATTATATAAAAACAGTGGTTCCCCATGTCACCTTAAAAGAGTGCTAATTTTAATTCCGGCATTCAAATTTTGTTCGAGCAGATACCTATACAGAGGGCGGCGAGTGTACAAAC
Organism: Gastracanthus pulcherrimus; assembly: GCA_949152435.1. Lineage (NCBI taxonomy): Eukaryota > Metazoa > Arthropoda > Insecta > Hymenoptera > Pteromalidae > Gastracanthus > Gastracanthus pulcherrimus. The sequence continues at coordinate 195,890,960 of OX424572.1, forward strand.
GTTCTTGATATAAGTTTCCGATGACGTCGGGAGTAACCGTTAAAAGGTCCAAATGAAAAAAAGATTTTATTTATTTTCGTTTCCATATAAAATCACTGACTCAAATAGATCGAAAAAATGAGTATACATAAAAGGCATGACAACATTATATATATGGATTCATACATTTTATATGTGCTGGAAGCATTTTATGTTCAAAGTTAGAACTTCAATAAAACCATAAACCGGAGCAATAAAATTCTAAAATTAAATAAATTAAAGAATATAAATAATTTTATGTAAGAATTAAACGAAAGTTTGTATTATTGATAATTAACAAAATTACCAGAAATGGGAAGAGATCCTCCGCCAGCTTCTCTAAAAAATCTTCTAAATACACGTAAATCATTCAATTTCATGACAAGCATGTCAAAAGTAATTCCAAACTTTTGAGCTTCACTGTATCTTATTTAGTTTTTCACTTTATATCGCCCCTTTATACCTAATCGCCATCCAAGAATCGCACGAATCCCCGCGGGAGGCCGGGGGGAGCGCGTCGAATAATATTTCGGCTTCTCTTCCTTCATCTCATCCAACTCTACATCGTCCAGAATTCTCTGTGATTTTAACTGACTTAAAAAGAAACATTCAATTCTCAGTACATGTCTGTCTGCGAATTCCTTGAGAACTACTGGAACGATTTTCATCAATCTTGTCGCGTTTAGCTTAGTGTCGTTCAACTTGTGTCAGGGATGAAAAATTGGTTTTTATTTATGTTGAAGTAGGTTGTCTTTCTCTTTTACAATTCATCTCGTACAAGTCTCAAGTAAGTTAAATTTCCTAAAATTAGAATTAATTAAATTTAAATTACTTAATTCCTCTATTTTAATTATATAGCGATACTTTTTCTGAAAAATATTACCGTTAAAACTCGTAAACGTGGAATATTTTAAATTTACAGTAAAAAATAAAAATCACCCGAATAAGTATATATATATTTTAATTGTACATTCAAATATTTATTAAATAATTTTCTTTTTACAAAACATACTTTCTATTTTCTTCTTCACGCATAACTGTCATATACTCGCACAGTAAGATTTTTAGAGGTTTCAACTATACAGTCCGTCATTACTAAGACATAAGATTGATACTTATTTTTCTCGAGACCTCGATTTTTTTCAAAATAATCTGTTTCTTTTGCATGAAATCCGAGCTTTGCTCTTAGGAAAGAGACTGTAGTTTTATTTCAATGAATTAATTCTCTTCTTAATTTTAAAATGATTTTAATTAGCATAGTACAAACATCTGTGTTTTAGTATCACATTTACATTCTCTTTTACAAAAGTTAATGATTTAGATGGAGAAATTTTTGGAACAGCCGTACTTCGTATTAGAAAATGACAAAGTTAAGTTATGATGCATAGATTTTCGTTATGTATACATATATATGTATACAAGATAAAAAGATTTAAGTATATAATTTCTTTTTAACAGTGTTTTCTCAAAACTTATTTTCAATTATTCATATAAAATTTTTAATAAATTATATTCTTAAACGTATTGTAATAATCAGAAGTACATGTTTCAAAATTTATATGTAAAAGAAGTATTACAAAAATTGTAGTCAATAGAATCTCAAATTTGAGGCCTACAAGAATTTTCTAAAATTGGTGTACCCTTATCTTAAGACGATCAATAGACATTTAACTTAATCTAAAAGTAGTATAGTTATGACTACCAAATTTCAGATTTCAGATTTCTCAAAAACATCTAGTTCTTTACAGATGCTTCTTATACAAAAACTAACGCTTTGTAGATTTTATGATCAATATTATATTTTTCTTAGGTCTTCTGAGAAACTGATAGTTTTTGTCTGAGATTTACCGAGGCTCCTGAAAAGAACAACTATTTTTCAAGAATTTGAAATGTAGTAGTCTTCGTAAGGAGCGTCGATATGTATCAAACAAATCTAATCTGCAATAATTAGAAATGAGTTTTTACACGATTTGGCTTTCTTCAGAAGCAAAATTTTGTATAATCGATTGTAGAGTCGCATTTAGCGTACTTACTCGAAAATCTGTAAGGATACATTTATATAATTATAAACAAACAGTTCAAATTGTTTTGTTCTTAATTGTAAGAATTATTTTGCAAACATTGACATATAAAATTAACATAATGTTTAGAACCCTTTAAAGGTTCTACACATATCATTCCTTCATGAAAGAACTATCTTAAAATCGTGCACAATGGTATTTGTGTATCTCTTGTATAAAAATCAAATGATTTGTTATATTTGAAATTGAATTATATAAAATGATAATAATTAGGGACCCTCCTCCAAAATATATTGCTTCCTCCTCTAACTATTACAAGGAAGCATAGTAATCGTTAAAAAAAGTTATTATTTATTCAAATAATATATTTTTAGAAAATATCCGTATATGTGTGTGTGTCTGTGAACGTGTGTGTGAGTGTGTGGGTATGGTTGTGTGTGAAAGTGTGTATGTGTATACATGTATCCCTCTATATCTCGAGTAATCCACGGTTAAATTTAATGTTTCAGGGCTCATTTTTTTGTTTTTGACGCACGAAGCCGGCTGGCAAATAATATTTTTGATTGGTCGATGCTCTTTTGTTTTTTTATCGTGTTTTTCGATTTTTGTGTTTTAGCTTTCCAGGTTTTATTTATACTAGGCATGTCAGGCGCGTCACATTTTTATGTCAACAATAACTCGTCCATATGAATTGCAAAAAAAGAGATATTAATATTTCTTTTTGTATACAATATTTAAGTGTCAATTACTTATAATATAATGCAGATGATTGCTAATGATATTCTGTAGTTTTAACTAAAGTATTAATAAATTAAGTAATAAAGTATTATTAAGTAATATGCTTAAAAAGCAAAGTTCTTTGCCCAGATCATGAGGACATTTATTTTTCAAGATATTTGAGGTTATATTTTTTTTTCAAATAATTTTTGATTGCTTATTTCTTAGGTATTACACGGTAATTTGTGACCAATGAATGCTTATTTTTTTCGTGTTTTGATGAAGATTTGAAATAAAAACAGTTTTAGATTCATCGATTCGTTTTTATTTATAAAAATTTTTCATTTTTATGATTTCTTTTTTTAAACATTTTAAATCGTTTATTTCTTGGATATTGCGCGGTAATTCTTTACCAATGAAATCTATTTTTACACGTTTTTTTATGAAGGTTTGAAATGAAATAGAATTTTTAAGATTTATCAATTCGTTTTTATTTATATCGATTTTTTATTTTTATGATTTGTCATTTAACAAATTTTTGATCGCTTATTTCTTGGGTATTACGCGGTAATTTTTGACTTATCAAAATTAATATTTTTTTCTTTTTTAAATGAAGATTTGAAATAAAAAATAATTTTTAAGATTCATCGATTATATTATAAAAATGAAAAAACTTTATTTAAAAGAAAAACGAATAGATACATCTTAAAAATTCTTCTTGATTTTAAATCTTATTGGAAAAACGTAAAGAAACCTTTGATTGGTCAAAAATATCATAAGAAATGTAAAAAAACTTATGAAACAAAAACAATTCGATGAATCTTGAAAATTCTTCACTGATTTATAATCTTCATCAAAATATGAAAAAGTTAAAAAAATATAACTTTGAATATCTCGAAAAATAAAAGTTCTCATGAACTAAGCAAATATCTTAGACAAGAGATAGTAAAAAGCTACCTTTTTGGAATTTTTCAGAAGGAATAATGCCGTCTTACTCAAATTATCGTTTGCCATAGAAAATCGATTTTTTTTACAAAATGATTTTTTTCTTAAGTATAGAAAAATAAAATTACTCAAAAATTTTACAGTATAATCTTCTCCATTATCCTAATCATCATTTTGTATGTGAATTTAGCGAAATTTTCAAGCTTAAATAAGCTTATTCAATGACGCTCTTACAGATCGTCTTTTTTGTAAAATTAATGTATTTATAATGTTTATAAAGTCTAATACTTTATATTGGGGGTTGACAAGCGTAGCGGAGCAGGTAAGAACACCACCTAGTATATATATATATATATATATATATATATATATATATATATATATATATATATATATATATATATATATATATATATATATATATATATATATATATATATATCTACCCACGTAGCTGGAGCGAGGAATTAATACGACGATGTCCGAGCCTTCGTCATCACACGAGGCAGCAACGTCGACGGACAAGAGCCCGAGGAGGTACGAGTGCGCCGTTCAAACAACGCTCGAAAAGCCACAGCCGGTATCCGTGACCAGCGATGACGCGGACCTCGTCTCCATCAGCAAGTGGGTTCACTAGCGCGATATTGTTCTAAAAACACTATGTAATCATTATACAACTATGTATTCCCATTCACGTGTCAAGAAACGTAATTTGGTACATACAATATACTACATGTAATTATATACTATGAAATACTCGATAAAATATATATTGATATACGATAGACAACTGTATGTGATTACATGTAATCATACATTGATACATATAAGGAATTTTACAAAAAAATCTACCAAAATACAGTTTTAAAAGTAAGAAAAAAACATCGATATACACCCTTGTAGAAAGTTAGCTAGAATATCTGGTTAGCTTATTAATTATTAGCCAGATTAATAAGCTACAAATAAGCCAAATTATAGCTAATATCTGGCTAGAATCTGGTTAAGGGCATGCTTTTAGCAAATACAAATTTTTACTGCAAATCTAGCCTATTTATATTTTATTTCTACAATTTATTAGTTTTAATTATCAGTTCATATTATTTATTATCAACAAATAACAACTGACGAGCATATAAACATACACATATGTAGTACTAAGAGTATTTGATAACCAATTATTTCCCTTCCGTAAATTAGTCTATCACAATTTAGGCAACAAAAATCTTGTCATTGATGTCTAAAATAAAACATGTTGTATTAATAAAAGTTTAGTGCAGAGCTACAAATCTTTGTTTACCAATAATTGTTTCTCCGAAAATTCTTCAAAACTTATAGTATTCTGTTTCTACTATTGTTTTTAAAGTAACAATAATTATCATGCCTATATGTTTTACATAATTTATAACATATATTTCGCAAATAACACTTCAATTTTACTCGGAACATTTATACTTTTGCGTAAAAAATACTTTGTAAATGCACACGTAATTATGTAAGCAAATAACCTAACCTCCAATTATACTACTTGTCATTTAAGGTTCATTTTAAACTTCAATTTCGTAAAATACTTGATGTAGTATAATTAGAAGTGCCTATTATATCGATTTCTATAAAATTGTTATTCTTTCCATTATTAATTAATAATATATATATGACTTATTTTATCAATTTCACATTAACTAGGATGTTAAGTAGATTCTAGCTAGGTATTAACAGAAAAGCATGTCGTTTTTAACTGATTTATACCGAATTTCTTAATTAGAATTTAAGCAGATTTAGAAAAACTAGCTAATATCTAGCTAAAAATCAGCTTAGATTTCTACCAGGGCAACTATGAAACTAGATTTTTCTTGTTCTTTGGATTATCAATATACGAGAAAAATTTTCTAGCATGCGGAAAAGATCTTGAGGTGGTGTTTACATATATATCAATTTTTATTGTGAAATTTTAGTATGCGAATAATGAACTAAAATTGGGCATCATTGATACAACAATTACTTGGTTTCTAAGGGTGCAACATTTTTTCTTTTTTTTCAAAAAGAATGTAAAATTAGGAGAAAAGAGTTTTAATTTAAGCTTTGCTTTGTATAAAAATAACAATTATATGCTGATTTCTCCAAATAAGTGTAAAAATACTTCCAGAAACTTTTTTTGACAAAATTGTTGAGATAACCAAAAACTGTTTCTTCGTGTAATGTTTGATTTGTAGAATAAGAATTAGACACTATAGTTGAGCTTCATGAACTTCAGAACGTATTTTTTGTTCGAACTGATAGCGAAAAAGTCGATGGAGTTATAGAGTTATATAATATGATACTTTATGTACATTTCGAATAACTGTACCCTAAAATCATCTTTTGCCAGTATAGAATCTTTAATTATAATGATAATCTCTCATATTATATAAGTTTCAAATTGAATTTATATATTACTATTCGTTATTACACATGCCACCGATACGCGATTTGTAAATAAGTCGTAAAAACTCTACGCTGGCCGAAAATTAATCAAAATCACATCGAATAGGATATAAATAAGCTATATAAGTTGGATAAAATATTTTATTTTATATTTGCAGTATGATTGATTATACACGTAATTGTTTGATTGTAAAGCTAAAGAATAATTTTTCTTAATAATTCAGTTTTTTTTTGTGTCAAGGGAGTTACTGAATTTTAAAATATTAATAAAAAAATAACTAATAATGATGGAGCTAACTAATAAAAATAGTACAATGATGTTGTGCATAATTGATTAATCTAAAAAGATAGGGTATTTTTTCCAGCTAATAAGGGGAGACCATGGAGTCCGAGTCTTGGACTTTGATGAAACTTTGGCGATTGACTTATGAAACCTAAAAATGAAGCACAGTACCCGTAGTTTTATCCAATTCGTCTTCAAATCTAAGATAGTGCCAAAAAACATTAGCATTGCTCATATGGGCAATGCTAAAAGTCAAATATATATAGATATACTATCAAGGTTAATGAAATACGCGTATCTACCGTACAAAGGCTCATTGGATAAAACCACGAGTATTGGGCTTCATTTTTAGGTATCAGAAAATGACCCTTAAAGTTTCATCAAAATAGGTGATCCGGACTCCGTGGTCCCTCCTTGTAAGTGACAACCTTTATGAGAAACGTGCATGTCAATAGAGTCACGCATAAAATACGCAATTCATTTTGTAGGATGAATCGTTTATTTTTCCGTTATTTATTTTTTAAACTCTTCTTTGATATAAATAAATTGTACTTTTAAACGGGAAAACGATGTTTTAATCGCTTTTAAATGGTAATTTAATCAATACTAAAGAATGTTTATCAAACTCCATCGACAATTTTTTGTTACAGAAGAATTGTGTTTGAGTATATCTATGTATAACAAACATTTTACTTGGATCTCTGGTAATTTGTTCTACGTTCTTACATGGTGAGATAAGTATCTCAAAGTTTTTAGATGGCTGTTATACCGTTACGAAGTCAGAGATCTAAATTTAACAGCCAATCTTGTTCTTCGTAATTATTTTCCTCATAATAATTCGTCATTTTTCTCTTATTTTGTAGTGGTTTTAATTTAAGAGAGTTTTGAAGTATCAGGGAGAATTTTTGTCAGTATCATAAACGATAATTTTATGAGAGATACTAAGCAAAGAATGATTTTTACACTTATTTGCAAAAATCACCATATCCGAAGTTATTAACGATCAAGGATAGGGAATAAAATAGATATTTTTTCGTGTTTCACGTAAATATGTAATTGTATTTGTATTATTTTTTCATGATTCAAAAATTTTTTGCTTGAATTCTATTATTGTATTATAGTTTCTTTCTTTTAACTTTCTTTATCTAATCTTCAAGATGTATAAAGGGTTTTTATTTTTGTAGAAGATATATTGTGCACAAAAATCGAATTGAAAACATTTTTAGTCGTCATGGTCTTGTTCAAGAGGTGCGATATATTCATATATAATTACGCGAAAACCATTTTTACCCGGGTTTACAGTTTGTGGCAAGAGAGCGCGAGAGAGAGAGATAGAATGAGACAGGGAGGGAGAGACAGAGAGAGAGAGAGAGAGAGAGAGAGAGAGGGAGAGAGATGGAGAGAGAGAGAGAGAGAAAAAAAGAGAGAGAAAGAAATTGTGGTCGAGACAGAATTTATGATCGAGTATTTATTTTTGGATTAAATCTGCCACGAACTCATGTCGAGATCTGAAACGAGCGGATGAAGATTTATTAGGATGGTGGTTCAGCGTGGTAATGGATGACTTTATTAATTGATTTAGTAGTGTGATTGAATTATAATTTTGGTGATAATTGCCAAAAAAATTTCACAATAGAGAAAATATAATTTAATCGACTAATCGTATAATATAAGATAGTCAATTTGTAATTTCTATACAGATTCAATAATTAACCTATTATTTTTGTATGAAAAATGTCAAGTAATGTATTAGATATATATATATATATATATATATATATATATATATATATATATATATATATATATATAGCTTAGAAAATACTTCTTTTAACAACGTGGAGCTTACATAGTAAAAACAAGTATAGTGGATTGCAACGTATTAAAAAATTTGTTATCATTTGTAAGTATTTTTAATAAGATAAAAATATAAATAATAACGTAAAAGAAAAAGTCATATTTAGCCCGACCTAAAAGTGTCAGTAAATAATAAATATACGTAATTGGATACATTGGGATTCTCATGTATGAATGCAAAATAAGCCCATTTCCAGTGTATCGGTAAATCATTTCAAGAAGACATAAATTAAAAATTGTATTTATAGATTAAGATACATTGTCATACTTACAAGAAAACATTGTCATTTCCAGGCATGAGAAAAACGAGAACTTTTCATTTGATTCAGGTCATCTGATATAATAGTATTTTTTATATTATAACAACAACAACTTTTATTAGGATAAACTTCTATTTTATGTCGCATGAAAAGACACGATTAAAGTTACATTGAATTGACTCGTGACAAATAAGGAAGGCTGTACCGTAGTCGAGAGTGGAAATAAAGGATATACATAATATAAACAATTATATAACTGCTTTTGGAATAATAATACAATTCTGTATGTTTTATAAGTTATTCTTTATTTAATTAGTTATTTACATCGCGCCCCTAGAGCAAGACTATGAAGACTCAAATGTTTTTCAAATTTACTTTTGTGCACTCTAAAAATCGATTACTCGCCGCAAGCATATTCTGCTTCAAAATATTCAAAAGACCATAAATTATTTTTCTGTTAACGTTAGTTTTCGATAAGTGAATTTCCTCTTGCAGGTAACAGAAAAATAATAATACAATCTACAAAGCGTTAGTTTAAAAATAATTTATGGCCTTTTGAAAATTTTGAAGCAGAATATGCTTGCGGCGAGTAACCGATTATTAGAGTATATACAAAATAGCTCATACGAAAATAAAAGCCCTTCATGTACTTTGAAAATTGGTTTAATAAGTTTGAGAAACTATAACTCAATATTAAAATTCGTATAAAAAATTATTATTTAATGAAAAATTTTTGTAACTTGTCTTGTTTTACAAATACATAGAATTTTAAGTTGACATAGTGTTTTTCTGTGGGTGCGATATTTTCATTTGACAGTCTGAATGTCATACTGAAAGTAATTATATTCAAAAATAAATAAATAAATGGCCGGAACTTGTTAAACGGGTAATTACAACTGGATACTTGATGACTACACACTATTTACAGGAGTGCCCTTTTTTACCAAACAGTGACAATTATAAATTTCAATACAAGAAGAGATTGAATAGCCCTGGTCTCCCTTACTTTTGTTTCAAAACATAGCTTTTCTAATTCATTTTACAATGTACATATTATATATATCTTTACAAATAAGTCTATTCGCATTTAAATATTTAAACGTCTTTTTAATTTAATGTGATAAATTTGTTTTTTTTCTAACAATATTCAATTTTAAAAATACTTATATATTCACAAAACAATTTTCCAGAAACTATCAAACTGCATAGTGAATTTTGCATGATGACTTTCATTGCTTTGACAGATCAGAGCTGGACAGTTTGGAGAGCGACATGAAGATGTTGCGGGACGCGGTGAGGGCGAAGGAGGAGACGTGGGACCAGGCGCTTGAGCGCGAGCAGAATTATAGGGAAAATTTGCACCGGCTTTCCGTCGAATTACTCACGATTCGTGAACTGTCCGATTCGCGTTACAATGAATTGCAGATCGTCGTGCAGAAATTAACGGTATATTTCAATCGAATGTTACTCGAATCCATTTTTCGGTTCTTTGTGAATTAAAAAAAGCAGATCTTTCATATGAAATTTTTAATGCGGACTTTTAAATTGTGATTTTTAAATTGATTATTAGACAAGCTATGCATTGGCATGGATATTATACGATGCTGTTATAAGAATCAGTCATCAAGTATTAAACATTTTGAGCATTCATTTTACTTTATAATTTTGAAAAGTATAAACGTATAGTTATAAAAGGTATGAATATTTAGTTTTGTTCCATAAACAAAAATAATTGGTACAATACAACATGAATAATAGTAATAAGAATGTGTACATTGTACCTCGGATTGTACACATATGTTTACAAAAAGAAATAATGGTCACCTATATACTCTTTTAAAACATAATTTGTCATTGAAAGTGATAAGTAAGCCCGAAAACAAGAAAGCGGTCATAATGATAAGTGTGTAAGATAAAAAACACTCCAGTTTCATGTAAACGATCAGTGACTCAAAAACTATAAAAGTTAAAAGAATAATTTTTAATACAAATTACAATTTATATACAATATAATACAATAAATGTGACAACTTAATCTGGCTTTGAATCTGAACTAAATTATAATCTATTGCTGAAAGTTAATTCACATAAGTACGAGGATTAACTATCTAAATTGAATAATATTAAAATATTTTACTGATTTCCATATAGTACGTTTGCGTTTAACGCGAGTATAAATGTTTCAATCAAAAGTATTATGAGTAAAGTTATCGATCTTATTATAATCAGTTTTTACTTAGAAATATAGTTACGCTGATATAATTTAATAATTATACTTAGTTATCTATTTTATATATACTGAAAATTAATTGCCAATCATTTTGTATAATTTTAGATAACATTATTTTAATTGTCTTTCGAATTCGAAATTCAAATCGTCGCATTAATAAGTTAATATTTTAATTTGATGTGTAATTTATATAAATTACATATATATATATATATATATATATATATATATATATATATATATATATATATATATATATATATATATATATATATATATATATATATATATATATATATATATATATATATATATATATATATATATATATATATATATATATATATATATATATATATATATATATATATATATATATATATATATATATATATATATATATATATATATATATATATATATATATATATATATATATATATATATATATATATATATATATATATATATATATATATATATATATATATATATATATATATATATATATATATATATATATATATATATATATATATATATATATACAGGGTGTCCCACTTTAACTTGGACAGCTGAATAACTCGAAACCTTGTACTCAAATCCAAAAATGTTTCAGACAAAAGTTGTTGGGTTTCAAAGGGCCTACCCAACCATGATCTTGAAAAAGTCCTTGACCTATCATGTCTAGGGTCAAAGTGAACCCCAGAGGTCATTACAAGGATATGATTTTCTGGAAGAGTTCTTCAGACGGAAATTGTTCTGTATCGAGAAACTGACCCAACCATGACCTCAACAATGTCCTTCAACCATATTCCCAAGGTCATTTGATGGTTGAATAGGCATTTCAAACAAAAACCACTGTTTTGGATTCTAAAAAAGTGAGAAATTTTATGCTCTGAATACCTTTTGTTCAGGACTACGGCACTCAAGGCAAGATCTTCCAAGATTCGGCCACTTAAGGCAAAATTTTCCAAAGATCCGACCACTTAAGGAAAGATCAGTCAGGACCCAGCCACTCAAGGCAAGATTATTCAGGACCCAGCCACTCAAGGCAAGATCATTCAGAATCTAGCCACTCAAGGCAAGATCCTCCAGGACCCAGCCACTTAAGACCGATAATTCTGCAAGCACAACTGCAATCGACGACGAAGGTATTTTGCACATTCTGAAGCATTTCAGGAGTTATTGTTGCACATGCTCTCTGGATTCTCTCCACCATATCCCTTCTCGTCGTGGGTGCCTCGTCATACACAACGTCCTTCGCATATCCCCATAAAAGGAAATCCAGCGGGTTCAAATCTGGTGATCGAGGAGGCCAAGTAATTGGTCTGCCACGTCCTATCCATCGGTGAGGAAACTCCTGGTTGATGAAATTGCGGACAATGCGAGCAAAGTGAGCAGGGGCACCATCTTGTTGAAACCACAAATTTAGTCTCAATGCAAGTGGAATATCCTCAAGATAGACAGGAAAATCATTCTCGAAGAATTCCAAATACATTGGACCATTAATTGGTACTTCAAAAAAATGTGACCCAATCACTTGGCCATTACAAATACCGATCCATACGTACAAGCTCCAACGATGTTGATTGAGCACTTGACGGTACCAATGAGGATTCACTGGAGACCAATAATGGCTATTATGTCTGTTGAGACTGCCATTACTGATGAATGTTGCTTCATCACTGAAACAAACTCTCCAGAAAAAGCCTGGATCCTTATTTAACATGTCAAGAGCCCATCTACAAAATTGCACATAGAGTGCGTGATCTGCAGGGCTCAGTTCCTGCACAAGAGTAATATAATATGGATGGTAACGGACTGATCGCAATATTCTACAAGTCGTAGATCGGGGGACTCCTAATTCCCATTCAATTCGATGCGTACTCAAGTGTGGGTCCAAATGGACCCTAGCCAGAACTGCCAGAAGTCTGGGGTCTTTGTTAGTCTGGAGTCTCTTCCTTTGTCTCTGGCGATGCAGTGTGTTATTCCGAGATCTCCTTTCAATGTTAACCACTTGTTGTGCAGAGAGATGGCGACGATTTGGGAATCGCTGCGCGTATGAATGGGCAGTATGCCGATAATTCCTACCGCATTCACCAAGAGTGATGAGAATGTCCACCACTTGATTAGGGGTATAATTAACCATTGTTTTTGGGAAGAAATTTATTTGATCAGTTGGATGATAAGTAATGCCAGTTAAAAAAATCTACTATGATAATGACAAACTTGTAGTATCAAATTATAATGAGCAAAATATCAGCAACATTCAGTGATACTACGATGATAATTCTGTGTTGACGTGTAGTAAGTAATTAATTGTAATAATATGACGAAAGTGAACTTGTTTTAATTTTAGTTTTAATGTCTTCTAATAAAAGTTTTAGCCTGAAGAAGATAGTAATGCACTATCGAAACGTTGCTGATGAAAATAAATCAGAGTCTTATAATTGACCATTTCCCATCCAAAAAATAAAAAAATGTACTTTAATGCCGATAGAAAGCTCAATACTCTTTCGAATGAATTGAAAGCACTCAAAGTATAAATCAATATTCACAACCCACGTTCCCTAGGAGCTCATTCGAAAGGTCTTCAGAGCGTAAAATTTCTCACTTTTTTAGAATCCAAAACAGTCGTTTTTGTTTGAAATGCCTACTCGACCTTGAAATGACCTTGGGAATATGGTTGAATGACATTGTTGAGATCATGGTTGGGTTAGTTTCTCGATACAGAACAATTTCCATCTGAAGAACTCTTCCAGAAAATCATATTTCACCAGTTTTCAGCTCTGGCCAGGAACTTGTCCTTGTAATGACCTCTGGGGTTCACTTTGACCCTAGACATGATAGGTCATCTAGGCGTAAAATTTGGCGTTCTTTCAGAATCCGAAATAAAAATAGGGGTTTCCATTGAAAAAAACAAAGTTGACCTCCAAATGACCGTGAAAATGAACCCAACAACTTTTGTCTGAACATTTTTGGATTTGGGTGCAAGGTTTCGAGTTATCCAGCTGTCCAAGTTAAAGTGGAGTATATAATATATATATACAATTGTTATATATATATATATATATATATATATATATATATATATATATATATATATATATATATATTTATAAATAACAATTGTTTACATGAATCGATAGTTTATAAGATAATTTGTGTCGCACAATCAGAATGTTCCTTCAAATTCATAGAATAATAATATAGATTCAATTAATTGAAGTAATATACATTAAAAAAATAAAATAAATTAAAATTATTTTAGGAGAAAAAAGAAGAGTTACGAGTGATACAAAAAGAATTAGCTCTGGCAAAGAAGACTATAGTAAAATTGCAAAAACGTCAAAGGTAAATTGTTACACTAATTTAATTTTAATATTAATCTTCTTAAGGCAATAAACTTATCATCCAATTGTATTTTTCAATATCAAATTTAAGAAGTAGCTAAAGAAAGTCAAGAGCAAATAATTTAGTTCACCAATAAACCGAGTCATCAAAGCTATAAAGCTAATCCAGTAGCGCTCTATTACTAAGATTTTCTATCACTTTGATTCTGTCTAGTTGACAGAATCATACAGATACGCTGAGGAATATAACAATAAACTCATTGTCAAAATTATATAGATTTATCCACTGCAGCATCCACATAATAGTTATACTAACAAATGGCATCCGCTACGTGCATGATACTATTACATAGTTTACCTGAAATGGTGGCAAATCTGACAACTATTCGCTTGCAAAAATGTATTAACTTAATGGGAGAATTTAAAAGAGCATTTTTTTGAACATCCCCACATGTTTAAAACATTGGAAAATTTTTGTATGCGTGTGATAAACTTATATTTACCTCAGAAAAAGAATTGTAAGCGTTTGTAATACAGCAAACCGATGGTTCTCAGGCTTGAGACATTCGTGATGGTATTATAGTCTTGGAGAATTAAACATGAAATCTTAGTCTGGGTACAAAGGTACATGGAGTTCATATTATTGTGAAAAACCTGTAGTTTGAGGTATTATATTTAAGATGTACAACTCTCTGGTTGAGCAGCACTCAAGCTACCTCTTAAGTGGGTAATTGCAGGTGAGAAAAATCGTATTTTCAAAATTACTCGTTCGTTATCAGTTTTAGAGAAAAAAGTATTAATAAATGATAAAAAAATGAAAACGAAAAGTTGTTGCAAATTAAGTTCTCTTCAAAAGAAGTCCTTTGTTTGATATCGATATGATTGTTAAGTTACTTGCAATCTGCCAAATACGAAACATAACTAAAAATAAAATAGTTAACAATTAAGGGTATACCTAGTGCGGTCGAGATTTGCGAAAATCGGTGAAAGTATAAACATTGTTTAATCAACAATTTTCTGGTTTGTAATTATTTAAAATTGCAAAAATACTTTTGTAATTTGTTTGACAGTATCTTTTTAAGAGATTAACGTATCATTCAATCACTTTGTATAATCTAATTTGTTTAAACAAAATTATTTATAACTTTTTTAGAGTTTATTATTTATAAATTTCGAAGTGCATTTGGCAATGAATTTTGCAATGAATTCTCTCCAAACTCTTTTTCTACTGATTGTTGTATATATAATTAATAAATTTGAAGTACTATTTTTATTTACATCTATTAGAAAGAAATAAATTATTTCTTTTACTTTAAAAAAGCAGTAAAAATGCCACTTTTTACCTTTATAACCTATTTTTATCGTATAAAATGAATTAAATCATCATTTGAAGTTTTAAATATTATATTAAATTCTATTTTTATATATTACATAACACTGCTAAATTTGACTGAACTAGAAATTGAACTACTAAAGCTAGGTTCTCGACCGGTCGATATCCTTAATATATATGTGTAGAGTGAATTATACCGCTAAAATGTGGTAAATTTAAAGTTTAATTTTTTTAGTTCGATAAAAATCCGTCATGGACACCATCGAGAACTCCTCGTGTGGGACTCTGTTAGCGCCCTCCTGAGATACTGAATGGTGTCATCCAGCAGCCCATAAAATCGTACTCGCCGCTAGGTCCTGCTCACTAAAACTTTCGAACACCCTACTCACGAATACCTCCTCTCCGGAACCGCTTTCGCATTACTTCGGGGGGGGGGGGGGGGTGGTCGTCTGTATTAAGTTAGTCCGCCTTTCTATGCCTTCATCTGTTTCTTGGTGACGATGTCGGGCGCAATCTGGCCTGCGATTGTCTCTGTTCGTTGTCGTAAGACGGTTCACCGAGGGCACGCGAACGTATGTTCGGCATCGTCTCTGTCGTGACTGTAGTATTTGTACATCGGTGTTTGTACTTATCCCATGTAGTGGAGGTATTGTCTGAAATGTCCATGACCGGACAGGAATTAGAACACGGTCCTAGTCTTTCTATAAGTCATCTTGTCCAATTGGTGTCGTTCGTCCACTGATCTTGCCACTCCTGCATGATCCTGTCTCACTCTTCGGAAGTCGCTTGTGTCCTGTCGATCCCGCTGCCCCTCTCGTATAACCGCTATCGCTCGCACGCTGGCAGGTACACGGGAATGACCCCGGCTATCACGAGGACCGTCGTCCCCGATATTTCTGTAGGAGTACGCTATACGGAGGGCGCTCTTACATTGCACCGCCGCTATGCGTATCCTATACTTTTCCTTGTCCATGGTTTCTACTAAGTTCGGCCACTCTTTTTGCTGCTTTGTCTGTCACGTTTCTTAGATGAGACCCGAACGTCAGCTTCGTATCGACGGTTGGGTTACCCCCAGGTACTTGGCCGCCGTCTTTGTCCTCACGACTTCATTTCCAACCATCATTGACGTGATAGCTATCCGTTTTCTTGTCAGAAGTACGATCTCGGTTCTAGTTAGCCCTAGTTTCAGTCCGCGTTTGCCCGTCCACCGGAGCACGCGTCGCATAACGATGTTTAGTTTAAATTGGGCTTGCTTCTCGTCTTCGGCTACGATGACTACTGCGACGTCGTCCGCACAACCTATCAACGTCACGTCCAGGGGCATTTCGAGCCTCAGTAGCGCATCATACAATGCGTTCCAAAAGTCCGACCCGAGAATCGATCCTTGTGTAACGCCTGCTATGATTTGTCTGATTTTGCGTCCGTCTTCCGTGTCGTATGTAAGTTCTCTGTTTTTGAAGTAGTCCTCAACTTTCCTTAGTATGTAAGCTGGCACCCCGAAAGCTTTCAGCGCTTGCAGAATGTCGACCCACCTGACAGAGATGACAGCGTTCTTGACGTCAAATGTCATCAGCACAACTATTTTTCTCGCCGCGTGGCATACCTTGTATGTCTCTTGTACCACCTTTGGGTAGAATACCTATAGCACTTCTTTGAAGATTTCCATCTGTAAAAATAATTTTAAAAAATTAGAATATAAGTATGAGTAGATTCTTAAAATTAAATAAATTGCTTACAAAAATCATCCCTGATGACACCCTTCCGCCCCTTAGAGGGGGAGATATGAGTCTATGAAAATTTTTTGCTTGCACGTAACCTACAGACTCAAGCGATGCATTGATTTCAGTCATGCTAGTCTTAAATTGTTCCTCTTGTATGTCGTTTTGGACTGAAACTAGTTAGAGAAATTAACTTTAATTTATTTAAATTTTTTGAAGACCTGAAAACCAAAATAATTATCATTATTATTAAAATTGTCAATTTTTCACACTTAGACTAGAATACTCACATGATAATCAATTCTTAGAGGTTTATAAATAGCTTCAGTCCAAAATAGCGTTCAAAATGAACATTTTAAGACCTGGATCTTCAAAATCCATGCACCGGTTCAGTCTGCAGGTTACGCGCAAGCTCTGAAAACATAATTATGAGAAAATTGCATTGCAACAAGTTACACTTTACTAATGTTACAATTTCTTCAAACATTACATCTCAGTTCATATTATAACATTCTGATCCACATCAGTAGCTGTTCTCAAATACAAAACATGATTTCATCATCTCAATCATACAGTGCGTGCCAATTGTAACCTGAAAGAAATTAATGTTACTTCAGTATCAAATAGAAAAATCATACGCTTAGAAGTAAAAGTAGTTTACATACCAGTAATAGATTTGAATATCTTTCTAGATGTCATCCCTTTGACTCAAACTTATTTTTTCCTCATGAGCAGTTGACTGAGATCTTTCTTTTTCCTTGGTACGGTATGCTGATTTACAGAAAAAAATATCACAAAGAAATACATTCAAAAATTAGCTATTGATAAAATAAGACGACTTATCTGATTGAATAAATGTATTGCAGTAATCCATTTTTAATATTTTGTATGATCTTGTAAATACTTATACTTCTTGACAGCTTTGGATGTAAACACACAAGTACATACGATTATGTTGCGCCTTTTCAACGCAGTACGGCGCTACGATCTGTACAAGTACCAAAAAATTCGCGAATTACGAAAGAGACAGTAATTAAAAAATAATCACTTAAAGCCTGTACATTTTTTTTATGGCTTTAGTTATAACTAAAACTTTATTTTTAAGTTATTTATTGCTTGTAAATCAAAAATAAATTATAAAAAAAAATCGTTTTTTAATGATTTATAGGCATACTACCCCTTAACAACTTCGCCAACCACGTCTATCGCCGAGCGCCCTTTTCTAAAACCGAACTGTTTGTCGGATAGGTCCCCTGTCTTCCGAATAGCCGACTGTATGCCAGGTTTGAGAAGTACTTCCTCCGTCTTCCCCATCATGTCTAGTACACCTGTAGACAGATGGGGTGTTTACTTCTCCCTTGTTCTTACTGATGAGGACGAGTTATGCTTGTTTCCATCGCTAGCTACAGATCCTCTCAATTAGGTATTCGTCGTACATGTCCAGTAGTATCTCTGGTCTCTGGGCCGCAACGGCCTCTATGGCTTCCGCTGGTATACCGTCCGGTCCTGGCATTTTCCGCTCTTCAATGTAGAACGGCCTCCACGAGTTCGCGCTCCGTTAAAAGCGGAATATCATCCATCTGTACGTCCTAGTAGTCCACGCTTTCTCGTAGAGGATGAGTAGGGAATAATCCGCATATTACCGTTTCCGTGTCTCGCGCGCTCATGACCGCGTTTACTTTCATTTGCCCTAGATTACGGGTTACGATTTTGTAGCCCATCCCCCATGGATTCTGATCCACGAATTCACATAACTGCTTCCAACAGTGGATTTGGCTTTGTTTGATCACGGTACACAGTCTTTTGCAGGTTACCTTATATTCTATTAGGTGAACTTCCGCATCCGGGCGATTTTGGGCCCTTTGTGCCCTCCGTCTTGTCTTGTGGCAGTTTTTCCACAAGTCCGCGATTTCAGTCGTCCATCAGTAGGTGGATCGTCGATAGCTGTGTCTCCTACTTGTCCGCGGCATCTCTGCTCCGTCGCGACCGATGATTTCGGGATCCCGTCAAATGGTTGCGCTGCATTTTGCACAACCTCTTCCAGCTTCTCGCGGTCCATCCGTCTAACGTTCCATCACGGAGCATGCTCGTTTTGTCTATCTCTAGCGACCTGTGCGCCATGGATGTCAAAGCTTATGTACTGGTGGTCACTACCTGTATATTCTTCCGTGACGTGCCAGTTATATATTGCACCAGCCAGATTATCTCCCGCGAAAGTCATAGGCCAGGCGAATTGATCTAAAAAAGTGCGGTTTTAAGAAATGTACTTTAACTGTAATTTTATTTTCTTTTTTAGTGTACTTCGTGCTATCTAGTAAGCGGCTGTGGACATGCGCCAAGCTGGTATGTGGGGCATCACCCCTAAAAATTCAAATAGTTTTTATTTAAGGCTATTTTATCGCTTTTGTTGGAAATAATTGTTTAAATAAATTATGCTAAAATAAAATGTTTTATATATAATTTGTGTCACTTTATGTAAAATTAAAAGATTTTGTCATTATTTTTTGCCGCTTTTACTGATTTTAATATTCTATTATGCCACTAGAATTTCTAATTAATGTGAGAATGCTAGAAATTATTAGAAACCTTTTTCACTCAAAATAAATGTCCTTCTATCTATCTATTTAATTATCATAATACTTAATAAGTATAACGTAGACTTAAATGATATATTCGCTAATTTAATACATACGCAGAGAAAAATCAGATGTTGGAATTGCTGGTTCAGATGCGATTTTTTTTATTTAAAAAATAATTTATTAAAAAACTGAAAGTTATACCCGTTTTATCCAAAATTGAAGAATATTTCATTTAATTTGTTTCAAGGGTGAAAGCCATGGGACTGACAAAAAACAACTGTTTACAAAACATCTTTTTGTGATGTAACTGAGCATGTTATAAAATGATTATAAGCATTATAAGCGTAACTATAGCGTACATATAACATGTAACAAAAAATAATATAAAGGTTGTAAAAACAAAATGGATCAAACGAATTAAAATACAAACAATTTCTTAAGATATAATATAATAGATTCAATCAAACGTATGAGTTTAAAAAACGTATGGGTTTAAAAAGAAATTAAGAATACCTTCACTAAACTGAAGGTTATATTATTACAAAGCTCTCATCAAATTTCTTATACATCAGTATTAAAAAATGACGAGGTTATGTCTAGACCCGCAATGTTTTAAAAAGTAGTTTCGAGAAAAAGGAAATTTCAAATGCTGATTCATCTGCATGAAGTCTTTTGTAGCACAAAGAACTTTTCAAAGATCAGTTGAAATCATTTTCTCTTTCCTTAGTTACCCTGAAGAAAAAAGAAATATCCTACAATTTTGTTTTCTTTTGATTTTGAAAGACCATCACCATTTTGAAGAGAATCCGATTTCTAGCGCTAAGGTTTCTACACGAAACGGTCCATAGCTCTAAGAATGTTTCAAATTCTTTCTCAAAACCTAAAGAATAAAACAGAAGTAATAAAAACAATTCATAAAACTAATTATTATTCAAAATTTTACAAAAATGTATGACTTCTACCTACCAATATACTGAACTGAACTCTATAAATGAACTCAAATGAATGCAAATTATTATCATATAAAGAATTAGATATACAGTGCGTCTCATAACTATAGAAACACCAGAAATTATCACATAAAATATATCTATTATACCTTTTTCTGAAAAACCTGTAACTTTGGAAGCAAAAATCCGAGGATAATTTTCCAAAAAGCAAATGAAAGGAAAATGTATTCTATTTAAAACATTACTAGAATATTTCTTTCACATCATCATTAAAAAAGTTATCATCGTTTTATAACTATAGAACACTTTCAATTTTTAGACCCATTTAAGTCAATGTAAATTTTTTATCTAGTTTTCAAATTTTGTTTAAACCCTCTGTAAAGTTGTCATACCTAAATGTAGAAAAATAATTCTGGTAACGTTTTAAAGAGAATAAAATTTCCTTTCATTTGCTTTTTGTAAAATTATCCTCGGACTTTTGCTTCAAAAGTAACAGGCTTTTTAAAAATAGGTATAATACACACATTTAAACGTGAAAATTTCTAGTGTTCCTACAGTTACGAGACACAGTACATAAGGCATCCCACGTCAAATCGGCTGATGAAAAAATTAAAACCGCTGAACTCTGGAAAAATTCATACCTTATGATGCAAATTGCCAAACGTTATGAAAGGTAAAAAATCATGGCTTTTGTCAAGTTTTGTCATTTCTTCAGAATTTTAACGTTTGTCAATTCAAAACTATTAGGTTTTATAAATCGTGCAAAGTGATATTTTAAAAAATTTTTTATAAAGAATATGTCTGAATTTTTCCAAAAATTAAAATGAAACATTCATTATTATAGAAACCCCGAAAACTGTAAAAAATTCTGCAAACATCCAAAAATTTACTATAGATTGAGATAAATTAGATATATAGTAAGTCGTTTGAAAATAAAATCATAAAAAAAGAGATTTTAGCTTGATTTCAGTATCTCTTATAAAGAAAATAAAATTGTTTTCGGTTAATATGCAAAAATAACCTAAATATGACCTTTTCTTTTTAATATTTAGGGGTGGTACCCTATCTACCCGGTTGGTGCACGTTCAAAGTTGATTTATACATACCCTAAGCTACACTTTGCAAAAAGAAAATCACAGTTAAAGTACATTTCTCCCTTATTTCCTAATCCGCCTGGCCTATTACGTCTGATATGGAGCGTCGAAATCCTGGTCTAATGTACGTTGGCGCCGAACCCGTGTTCAGCAGTGTCAGGCCGAGTCTTGCTGTCATGTCGAGTATAATTGCCCTTCTACGGTTCATCTCTGGCATGTCCCATTCTATCGTTCTCGCGTTAACCCCACCTTCGCCCCCCTACTACGAGTTTGCTGGGTATTTACCTCAAGTCCTCCAGTTTTTCGATTTTCGACGCCGCGGTCTGTGATCAGGCATTCCTGTCTCACCCTGATCGCAACCGTTTTTGTTTCATTCGATATTCATGATATAGTATCTTCGTTCGTGTATTGTTCGCACAGGAGCATTACGTCCACTCCCCACTCCGCGGTGAATTATGGGAGGAAATCGTGGGCGAGACTGCTCTTGTGCATGTTTCCTTCCAAGATGCCAATCATCTTGCCGGGTGCGTCTTACAAAAGCGATATGTTTATTTAAGATTCATGTAAAGAAAGATTGAATGAAAAAAAAATTATTTCGATATGTTAAAAATTAACAAAGATATATTCATGTTTAATTTTCAACAATTTATTTTATTTTGGTAGAAATTAATTAAATGTTTTGATTTGTAAACTTTTTTACTGCTAATGATGGCTATGTATCTACAACAACAAAAAAGTTTAGTTTTAAAGTTAATTTTTGTGAAAAAAGGGAAATGACTTTAAGAAAGTTGCGCCATATGCTCGTTACGCGTTACAGAGCTACATGTCACTTACAACAACTTCGCGTGTACTGCATTTTGGAGCAAAGTAAATCATTTTTTTACATGGCAAAATAAAATTTTATAATATGGAAATTATACACAAAGTTTATTTGTTAAGTGCTTAAACAGTAAAAAAATTGTAAATCAAAATTTTAATAACTTCTTGCAAAATAAAATAAATGGTTAAATAATAAACATGCAAATATCTCCATTCATTTTTAACATATCACGACGATTTCATTTTTCGGATAATGTTTATTTACATGAAGATTAAATATACATATTGATGTGTCATACGGGAAAAGTGTTTTAACGATTTATTTAAACAAATACATTTTTAATTGTAAAAAAATTGTTTAATTATAGAAATTTTTATTTCCTTTTAAACTCAAATAACTGACTAAAAAAATAACAATTTAAAGAAAGGAAATTTGTGTCCGACTCCTATAAGACCCAGTTATACCCGACCCTGAAAACATCTTTTTGTACGTGCCGTAGAGGAACCTAATGAGACCTGGCGCTGGCTAACCTAAAGAGGTTCACGTTTCGACGGGAGTAATATTTTTGAACACATGAATCATTGCGCCATAGTATATGACGTCTCGGCGTTGATAACCTATTGATGGGTTCAGAAATGCAACTCTCTTCGAAACATAAACCTTATTAGGTTAGCCAGCGCCAGGTGTGACTAGCTTCCTCCACGGCACATTCGAAAAATTGGTTTCAGGGTCGGATGTACCTATAACAATTTTATTCTTTTTGCGAAAAACGTTATTATAAATAAACTAATTAACAAATCGGGTAAGTAACTTAGCCACGGTTGAGAGTAAGAATTAAACTTTAAATTTACCAAATTTTAGCGAAATATCTCACTCTGCACATATATTAATCATTACCTATTTTATTTTTTGTTTTATTTCGTATTGCACATATTGCAAGTAAATTAACAATCATATCGATATTCAACAAACAACTTCATTTGAAGAAAATTTAATTTGCAACAACTTTTATTAATACTTTTTTCTCTAAAACTGATAACATACAAGTTATTTTGAATACACGATTTTTCTCACCTGTAATTACCCACTTAACAGGCAGCTCGTGTGATGCACAACTGGAGAGTTGTACATCGTAAATGTTATACTTCCAAATAAAGTTTCCACTCAACGGTGTGCCTGCTAAAATTTGAACGAACTTTTTAGATTATAATTAATCTTTTTATCGAATGAATATATAACTTATACACAAATATAAGTCACTCTAAACAGGTTTTATTTACGCTCTAAACTCTTTTTATAATTAAAGAATAGGGCCACTGTAAAAATTTGAAAACATCGATTCTTTTTGTTGTTTAAATTACATTTTAGTGTATTAAAAATAAGATACAATTGCAACGCAAGACGCTCGTAAGGTCTCCAAAGCCTCAAAAAACGGGCGCATAAATTGAAATGAAACATTTTTGTTTCAGATTGTCATGTATATTATCATTGATTATTATATATATTCTTTTAGCGATATTACCAGACTCTTTAACCCCTTTAGATCCGCTCTTTACAACTGCCTTCAAAGAGTATCAAATTGATTAGCCGAACATTCCATCATTCTAATTATACAGATGCGGCGAGGAGTACATTAACAACGAGGATCAGCCGAGTGCCAGAAATGCTGGCGATAAACTCGAGAAGCTGCAGCACGAACAGCAACAGCAGCACCACCTGAAATCCGACGACAACAAGCCCGACAGTCAGATCCACGGTCCACCGGCCAAACAGAGAGCTGCAGCCAAGGTGTCAAAAGACGGCAGAGTAAATCAGCGGCATACGGTACGTGATTACAGCGGTGGTGGCTGCACGCCCAGGATCGAGCTGAATTCGGCGGCGGTGGCGGCGCCGTCGCCCGCGCACCGTACAAAGGATCCCGGGGACGTGCTCAAGGATTTGCGGATTTGATTCTGCCAGCGGGTATGGAGAGAGAGAGAGAGAGAGAGACACACACACTTTACTCTTGGAGAATAATGATATTATACCTTCATAAATAGCTGGATTACAGCGCAAGCTGAGGTGCAGAATTGAACTTGAGTTCATCGCCATACTCGTTTTTAAAAATTTTTATTTTCATAAGGTTTGCTTTATATTTGTTTTCATTCCCAGAAAGTGTTAAAAAGGATGTATAGGATTTACTTTAATCTTTTAATGGAAATTGAAATTTTTGTCATAGCTTCGAACATTCCTCAATTTATATAATCCGTTGTCTTATCAATATAAAAGAGGATTATCTCCTTTCACAAATTTTGTGATGCAAGGCTTAAAAAGAATTAATAAAAATACTGAAATTTCACAGAGTAAATTTGTGTACACTTCATATACTTTATTTAAATTAAATCAAAAAATTATAAATAAAAATATTATTCATTTATCGTAAAAACTATTAATTTACCATGTTATTAAAAACTTTTATGAAAGAGTATATTGACTTATCTAAAAGCTCATACGTCCAATTTTCTTTTTTTTTACAGCGTGCGTTTTCGAAGTGAAATTGTAAGCTTTTTTAAAGAAGCTTGAAGAAAGCTTTCTTTTTATTGCTTTCACTCTTTATCAAAGCTACGATTAATTATCTTTAAAATTGATCATGAAAAAATGGAGCCTTATGATTCTTATTAGGACTTTTGCCGGATATCAATATTTAAAGAAATAATTTGGTGATTGTCATAAAGTTGGATTTTTATCAGGTGCCGCATATCTGTAATGTATCAAAAAAGAAAGTTTTGAGAATTTTTTTAGCTATTTTTACTGAATATTTTAAGCAATACTGCATATAATGCATTAATTCTTAATAAAGTGAACAAATAATTTAAAAAATTTGTAAAAATCGCAATTTTTATTCAATGTATGTCTTTTAAGGTTTAATGAATTATTCACGTGCAGAAGTGTTAAAAATTATTTCAAATTTTTAAATTTTACAATACTTGAAAATGGCAATACTTAAACGCTTATGAAACGCTTAAACGCTAATACGCTTAAACGCTTGTGCCTAATGAACTAGTTTTAGCATTATTTTATTTAAAATGAATTTCCAATATAAAATTCAAGTCAATTTTTCAGGACCTCTCTTTGAGAAAGCATTCTGCTAAAGCAGTTCACAGTAGTTTTTATTCGCAGAACTTACTTTAACTAGTTCTTAAGGAGGGTCGCAAGATAGAAATTCTAGAAAAAAAATGTATTTCATAAGTAGCTAAAATCTGATAGTGCATATCAACTAAAATATTTAAAATTCAACTAAAATTTTTATTTTTAACCTAGGCATTTCAAATTTTTTACATAAAATATATGGAGCGTTTAATATATTCTAAAATGTGTTTGACTCATTATCTAATTTTAATACCCTTTAATTCTTCAAAACAGAAAAATACAAAATGCTTCAATAATCCTTCAGCTACCACGTATTTTCCGGGGTAGTGGAGACCGGGGTGAGACGGGCATAGTTTATGTTTAATGCTATATATCTCAACATTTATATGCAATAATGGAATCACTGCAACGCATTTATATTCTTAAACTATTCAACTATAATTTGCACTTGGCTCAAGACGAAAACCAACTTTAATTTTTACGTGATAGCCAAAAATGTAAACAAATTCATTGTGCCCGTTAAGCCCCGTACGTCGGGGGTCTAAATGGGCACAGCTTCAGGGCTCAACGGGCACCCCTTTTTCTCATCATAATTAGTAAAAGAATAACCTTTTAAGGGGTAACACCACAGTAAAAATTTAAAAAAATCGATTTTTTTAATTGGCTTAAAACATGCTTTGAACCTTCTAGAATATGGTACAAAAGGTCCAATCCCGAAAAAAAAATTATTCTTTAAATGATTTCCTCATTTCTTTACGTCCGAAACTGATTTTGAAACTTTAAGTTGATTTTTCTCGAAACGAGTTTTTCTCATCGGGCACGCAGCATAACTTGAACAGTTTTCATCCGATCCATTTGAAATTTTGACCATATCTTAATTATTATATTTCGAAGTGATTCACGTAGATGATTTTTAATGAATTGATTTAAACAATTTTTATAAACAAAAACGTGCCTTTTTTAATGAAAATTTTTAATTTATTTTCAATTTACTGCCAAATTTGCAAAAATCAATATTTTCAAAATCCCCTACGTGATTCACTAGCTATTAACATCAAGAATAAGTGGATTTTTTTTGTTCCAGGTTGAAATGTGCGATTGGTACACTGCGTGCCACGGAGCTCTTCCAATGCAAGAGGCCTCAAGAGATCGGCTATAAATCAGCCATTTTGTATTTCTTTTACTCAATTTTTTTTAAATATACTATAATATTAGACTAATAATATATCCAAATATCATTTCTTTATAACCTTTCTTTCCACTCAAAAAGAATACCCAAAAAAACGTTTTCTTTTCGCTATTACAGTTGTGTTACCCCTTAATACGAAAAATGTTTCAAATAGGTACTTAGTGATCGAATTATGAATAATTTGGATTTATAATACAACTATAAATGCATTAATAGAACAATTTAGTTTACATAAACTATTTATAAGTGTAAGTATTGTCAGTTGAAGGTGAAAAATACACTTAAATATCATTTTATGCCCGAATTTAATCGTCATAGAATGGGAATAATAAAGAATTTGTGAAGAAAATTAAGATTTTTTTGAAATTACGTATACTACGCATATGCCAATTGAGCCCCGTTCTGTGTGGCCATTTAGCCCCAAACGACTCTTCCACTTTACATAGAGAAAACTTTTTGGTTTTAACCAAAATCAAAAATTCTTTTTTCAAAACAAAGTATGCAAGGAAATAATTCTATTAAATGCTAAGTAAAATTTAACTTTGATAGTTTACTAAGATTGCTTTCAATTTTAATTACGGTAAAATTGGATTGATAAGTACGAAAAGTAAGAATGATTTTGCTTGGATGATGAGAAGAGGTGGAAATTTAATGTTATTGAGATCCATATGTATAGAGTGGATCTGCATGGATTAGAAAATGAAGACTCCAAATTCACTTTATTTATTTGATCCTCCCACCATCATTTAAACTTTCAAAACATTTGTTCCCAATCCATTTTTTTTCCAGCGTTTGAAATCT
This sequence comes from Gastracanthus pulcherrimus, assembly GCA_949152435.1. Classification (NCBI taxonomy): domain Eukaryota; kingdom Metazoa; phylum Arthropoda; class Insecta; order Hymenoptera; family Pteromalidae; genus Gastracanthus; species Gastracanthus pulcherrimus. The sequence goes on from OX424572.1 coordinate 195,918,681, forward strand.
TTTGCTCCAAGTGAAATAACTTAATATCGTAAAAATATGCGCATGAGATATGCACAGAAGCCGCCGCGCCGACCCATTTTACGAAGAGAGTATACCTATATATACCTGCATGTGCATAATATACAGAACAACACACGTGTTATTGCTTTTATCGCATGTACGCGGCATTTCTTACCAAAACGAAGTGTAAATAATACGTAAATACAATTACAATAATATTTATAATAACTATAGATCATAAAAAGTAATTAAAGATTTAAAAAACACTAGAAATTTAGAGTAGTATAGATTCTAACCTCAAATTAACTGAACTTCACTATGGCTTGTTTTTACGATATCATATTGTAGCTGGACACTACATATATCGTAAAAATTACGATATGGATACGTACATTTTTACGATATGATGTTGCGTGAGTTACGATATAGTTGTATCATTGTTGCACTCGAACCTGCTGTGAAGTCTGCTGCTCTCGCCTGGCAGCAGAAACATAGCAGAATTCGGAAATAGCATGTGCAAGTCCTGCGCAACCTTGCGTGAGTAAGGTTTTGCTACCAGGGTATTATAAGAAGAAATTTTTCTTAAAATAAGATGCAACAAATTTAAGAACACTTTTTCTCTGATTTCAAAACATGCTGAAAAGTTTCTTACTTTAAGAAATTTGGTCGCATTGTTTACATTCGCTACATGTGAGGTTAGGTTTTCGCCTTCATTGTTTTTTTTCAGATTCTACAAGACTTCAAGTGCTATAAAAGTGTGTAAAATGATCTACTATACTTTGAATATCATTTATTTTCTTATTTCAAAACTATCGTACGGTCTTGGCCTCGCGTAGCTCTACAAACCTCGCCGAAGTCAAGAGTTTTGTGAATTTTGTGCCGACCACGAGATCGCGCGAAATAAGTAAATTTTATTTCTTAATTAACCTAGTACTAAAATACGTTGTCAGGGCCGTACAAGAAAGCGGGGAAGGAGTAATTCTGAACGGTTTCTTAACGCAATTGCTAGCCTATGAAGACGATATAGATATAATAGAACAGAACAGGGAAACCATAATAAAAATAAACGTTGAAACACTAATAAAAACGGCAAAAGAAATAGGTCTAGAAATTAACGAAAAGAAAACGGAATACATGGTCACTGGCAGAACGGCACCCGTGAATGAGTATAGCGACCTGAAGGTGTTAGATAAAACCTTTAAAATAGTAGAAGAATTTAAATACCTCGGCACTATAATTGACACCAAAAATGAGACGCATAAAGAAATTAAGAAAAGACTGCATTCCGAAAATGCATGCCTTTATTCGATGGGAAAATTACTAAAATCGCGACTACTATCACGGAAGATAAAATTAGAGATATATAGGAAAATTATTATGACAGTAGTCCTATACGGATGTAAGACCTGGACACTAACTAAGCGGGAGGACGATAGGTTCAGAGTATTTGAGAACAAAGTTATGGGAAGGATATTTAGAGGCAAAATTGATGAGTTAACTGGAGAATGGAGACTCTTACACAATAGGGAAATAAACGAGTTATACGGAAAAGCTGATATTGCCAGAGTTATAAAATCTCGAAGACTCGGATGCGTCGGGCATGTAGCGAGGATGGAAAATGATAGGACAGAACTTAGAGTACTAGTAGGAAAACCAGAAGGCACAAGGCCAGCGGGTAGACCAAGACGAAGGTGGGAAGACAATGTCAGAGCCGACTTGCGAGAAATAGGACACTATGAGGAAAACTGGATTAACCTTGCAAAGAATAGAGAGAAATGGCGTGATTGTGTGAACAAGGCTATGTACTACATAGTCCCATCAACCATGAATGGGGGCTACGGTGATTATGCTAACAAGACCACAGCGGATATAGGAACTGCAGTCTTTTAAGCCTTATCACTGCTAGCCACCAATGGCTGGCAACTGTAATAGTAGTAGTAGTAGTAATATAAATAACTACATTTCTTACTTTCTTATTTTAGAAAAGTTTCTTATTTTCCGTAATTTATTTTTCTTAAAATAAGTAATTCATTCTTATAATTTTAAAACCAGATTTCTTAAAATAACTAAAATACGCGATTTTGTTACTTGTTTTAAGAACGAACAAATTTTAAGATGCAACAAAAATAAGAAATCCTTTTTACTGTGTATGCTATGGCCATTTTGAATTTTGCGACAAGTAATTGCAACAAGGAAACCGATTTAGGACCTTAATTTTGGGTTTTGATGTTCATTTCAACGCGAAAAAGTGAGTGGCCCCCAGCGACACTGAAGATGCTAGAAGATCAAAGTGAAAAGTCCTTCGTTTTCATTACTATTAAAATGTTAGTCCTTATGAGCCTTTGGATTTAAGATGGCTCCTACATAATATATATAGCATACTAAATGATTGTTCAATATAAATTTTTTTTAGCACTTAACTAATAAAATATTTGAATATGAAAGAATATATAATATGTAAGAATAAGGGCGTATTACATGTCGAAACAATTTTCTTAACAAGATTTGTTATATTGCAATAGTAGATATTAATCCAATATAAAATCCAAAGGCTCATAAGGACTAACATTTTTCCCCACTTTAATTTAATAAAAACAGAAAAGAATAAAATTCTGTTTGTTTATAAAGAATGTTGCACTATAAGCTATAATGATCATATTAAAGCGTATTAATTATTATTACCAAACACTGAGAAAACCAAAGATGTAGGGGAGACCGGGGGATAATGGGCCACTAGCCATAATTGCTTCATAAAAGGGGTGAAATTCAGTCGTTGCGTGAGTTAATTTTTCTTCAATGGTTATCCTCCTCCAAGCAGAATAAAAAAAGAGGTTGACATGTTTATTTATAAAAAATAATATGATTTGATGAGTTGAAATAGAAGCAGATATAAAACAGGAATTTTAAGTCGTTTTAGAGCCCTAAAAATGACAAAAATGTTCATGCATAGCGAATGTAAAGTATCTCTTTATTTATGAGTCTTTGTAATTTAATATCAAGATTGATTAAGTATGAACAAACATTAACATATTTTCGTACCCATAATTGAACAGCAACAGTGCAAAATAACGCTGGCCCTTTATTCGCTATGAGCGTCTGCTTGGAGGGGATCAATGAAGTGATCCCAGCGCCCATGATGACGAAAAGTGTCAAAAATGTTTGCCCGTAAAAGTATTACTATATATATTGTCGATACAGATGACCTAACCTCGAAAGCCATTCAGAAGAAATTCATTTAGTCAATTTTAAATGATTTTCTTCTGTCTCTTTATACATCAAATTAATGCTGCATCTATACAAATTCATACTGGAAACAATAATTGGAGAACAATCTTTATTTCCGTTGTTATCTCAGTTTGTAACAAATTCCCCATATGATGTGTGCTAAATTGTCCAACATTAATGTCAACCCCATACCAAGCCAGATGGCGTGTCATGTCATGCTCACAGCGAATACTCCATTTGGGGGCCTGTTACAACTCCATTTTTATTAACTATTTTCAATGTAATTTATAAGTGCATTATACTATTGGAAAGTAACATTCAACACTTATATAAATATATGATAGCATTCTTCAATTGGATAGTAACTAAATGCTATTTTAGTTTTTTTTAATCATGCTTTTTATAATTTCTGAGTCATTGCATTCGAGTGGCCCGTTGTACCCCAGTCTCCCATATATGTGTTTATTCCGCACCATTATAAGAGTCCAATGAAAATTCATGTCAACGCAGTAGAACGGTACGTAATCTCCCGAAAAGATGTATGTTAAATATATTCATTATTATACGTTAGTTACCAATACGAAATAAACTAACCTAAAGAAAATTGTATTTTATTTATTTATTTTATAGTTATTAAATCTTTATTTCTTGGCGGGCCATTATGTTTGAGCTCAATTTTTTTGAACGTCACCATATTTGTGCTCCCATATGGTGCTAACCGACGACGGGGATCTGCCGTGTGTTTGTAAACGAAGCACATACAATTTTTACAGAGGTGCTTGTATCAATTGGCAGAGACTAGGAATCGAACCCGGGTCACCGGCGTGGGAATTCGACACTCTACCGACTGAGCCACCGTAGACCCCTGGTTCAAATTTATATTATTATCCGAAAAAATGTATATTTTCAAAAGCTATCTTAACTCATCGATTTGCAAATTCGTATTTACTTTGATATAAGAACCCGTGGAATTAACTGTTAAGATACGGAGTGTTTGATCAAAGTTAATGCAAAGATTCCTTTCTCTCAGTGTAGATATTACAACAAAGAGTACTATAAGCTGCAGTAATATTTGTTATATTTTCAGAATACTATATTTTTTAGCAAATTTTACGTATTTACTTATCAAATTCTCGTGAATATTTTATTAAACCGTCTTGACTCAAAAAAATCTAACCTCTAAAACTTACGTAACCCTTTGCAACTGACTACAATACTTTTAATTCGATGATAGATCTTCATAATTATATTGACAAGATAAGCGATAAACGAAAACAAAGCCTAGATAGTGTAACTTAAGTATTCGCTACGTGCATGGCACTAGCGCCCTACGCATTTTACCTGCTTTGGTATCAAATCTCAGAACTATTCGCTTGCTAAAATGTATTAGCATTAATGGGAGAATTAGAAAAATATTTTTTTTGTAATCACCAGACCTTTAAAATGTTGGCAAAAATGTATATAACATAAGATAAACTTACATTTACCTTACAAAAAAGTTTGAAGGCATTTGAAATGATAGTAATTTATACAAAAAATATTGTGTGTAACTTTCCACATAACACAAGGTATTTTAGCAATCGGGAGGTTCGCCAGCTTGCCGAAAATTCGTGGTGTCACTAGTGATGTACACGCAACCAATAAGCAGTGATGTTAAATGACCAGTCATTTTTTCAAATGTAATGTGACTCAAAATACGACCGTCTTAGGACCGTCAATGACGTGACAAGTGGCCTGTTCAATTAATTAATTAATTCAATAAATCGGTCAATCTTGTCTAATCTTGGGGTTAACATATATATAGATGTAAAATAACCATCATAAAAATTCTTGTCACGTCACAATTTTTTTCTTTTTAATTATTGTGTAATTAAATAATAAAATTACACACGAATATTAATGCGCGTAATTTCAAACGTAATTTCAAATATGTGCAATTGTACAACATAAAAATATGTATAGCCAAATCAATTTCGTGAGAAGCGAGATTGTAAAATTATCGGGCAGCAGGTCGCGGCTGTGGGAGAGCTAGCGTAAGGCCGGCCAGCGCAAACGCAAATCACGATGGTTCTAAATAAACAATGAATAATGAATAAATAATAAATAATTATGCGATTATTTATTTTATCATTTATGACCAATTTCGTAATTTTTTCATTAGTCTTGTCACTATCTTGAGATGGCCACAAGACCGTCTTTAGACGTGCGTCACGGTCATTTTACAACACTGCTAATAAGGACGATTCCAAGTGTAGTAAATAAGAATCATAATGGCGTAGTTGAGTAGAGCGTCCGTTTTAAGAGCAGAGAATCACCGGTTCAAATCTTCATGAGTTCGGTTTTTTCAGTTAAAATAATGTATTTAAAATTAAATTGTACAATTGTAAAAATTATAATAGCTAGAATAAATAAAAATCAAAAAAATATGAAATTGGAAATAATTTTTTATAATGTGAATTTTAAAATTACTATTCAGTATTTTAGAAAATTGCTATAACAAATTGTAACAATTATTAAAATATGAGTATGTCCCAACATTACTAAAGAAAATAGTAAAAATTTTCCGTAATATATATTTGACATTAAATCTTTAAATAATGCTATTCGGTTTTGCACAAATCATCGAAAGAATTTCGTAGACCAGTACATATTCCCGTTTTATATGTGAATTATGATGTTCCACAAAAAGTTTGTGATACACGGTATAACGCTTAACATGATAAATTAAGGTATCAGATACTTCAAGAACCGTCCATTATTCTTTTTTGTATTATCAAATAAGTTATGGTACTTATTTATGGTACTTATTTATAAAAACAAGAAGTTATTTAGTTAAAATATAAATTGCCCATTCTATAAATCAATTTATTTTATTTTATGCAGTCATATAATAAATTTTATTATATTTTTTAAAGGAACACTTTTTTTAAATAATACGTCGAACAAACTCCCGATCACAATAAGATTAATATATTTTCATGTGTAAAACTTCAAAGAGAAAAGTAATTCTTAATTAAATCATATACTTGGCGTACTTGGCGTAAACAATACTGCACCCTGAGTAAACGTCAACATGTTAGCATCGGGTCACACCCGCTCAGTGCTTTTCTCGCGTAAGCCCGTAAATCACTATAAATTACATAATGGCGGCCGTTAATTGACAAACAAGGCACTATCGTTCCCGCAGATAAGCTTGTTACTATGCAAGGAACATTTTTTGTACATTGTGTATGTGCCATGATCGATATAAATTATTTTCGCTTTCGTGTATAAATGCACAACTTATTAAAAATGATATCACGCGTAAGCAAGAGCAGAAATTGTAGCAGCAAATCATTTGACATCTGATACGAAGTGCAATTATAGTAAACAACGTAAAAATATGTTTCCAGTGAAACAATGTACAATTATTTTGTTCATTCTTATTATTAATTTCACTGTGCAAATGGGATAAGTTTCGAATATACAAATTAATTGAAATTTTGTTACGATCAAAGACTATAATTCTAAAAATTCAGTTTTTTCTTACTTTAGTCATTTATTAAGTTTTTGCTTACATTTTTAGGAACTTGTTGGAGAATGTAATAAAAGTATGTGCATTATATGTAAACAGATATACCTAGTTTTACATTTAAGATTAAATGTCAACTAACAAAAAATAAAAAATCTTGTCATGGTTATCCTATGTCTTTTTCTCAACACATGCATGAAATAAGCCCTTTGTCGTGCATATAAAGCGGATGGGAAATTGCGCATTTCGAGCGTCGTTGAGAAAAAACTGTAAAGTGTGTGGTAATGAGCCTATTTCCGCCCTAGGGTGGAAATGGATATTCTCTCTCGCTACAGTGGGAAGTCTCCATCCGCATTGAATGCATAAAAGAGGGCATATTCACGCACTAAGTATTAAAAATACGGTGTGTAACAGGGGGAAGGGCTATTTCAGACTCGGGATGAGGATATGAGCACTCGTGTTAGTCTCGGGCGCCGTCGGCGCCCTCGATTTCCACTCACTCTCAATCACCACCCTCGCTTAGAAAAAGCCAATTTCCCCCCTAGTTGCACTATTAAAACAAATTATTAAAAACTATTACTATTAAAAAATTGTGAATAGGTTCTGTATAAATTAAACAAAAATACACATTTATACTATATTTATTCTATATTCTACATTTTAATGTTTTTATTATATAATATTATCTTGAAGCTGAAAGTTAAATTTGGATCTTGGAACAAAACAAATAGAACATAACTTCTTTGTTACTAAATTAGTGTTTAAATTCATTTATTTAATTGCATTAGTAACCCACGCTATTTAAAGACTATTTATTTAAATAAACTATTGATTAATTAGTAGATACTGCTTATTAATGATTTATGATATGACAATATATTGAGACGAATTACGATAAAAAAATTGAAAATATTAATCTCAATAAACCATAGATGTAAACTTAATTATCTATGTACTATTTAAATACTTAAATATTTTATTCCATTTATATTATTATCGTATCGCAATATGCATTAATATAACTATAATTATGGGCATAAAAAGCTATCTAAACTGTAAAAAAGAACATTTACTGGTTTTCGAGAATATAGAATGGAAAGTTTGCTTACGATAAGATATTTTGCTGAAAAGGTTTATCCTGTTATGATAATAAATTTTAAGAGTTTGAAATTTTGAGTAAAGATTTTATAAAATTAATCAAGTAAAAGTAGAAATTTACATTTGAAAAATATTCACAAACTTTTTTGTAATTGTGTATAAATTTTCTTGTTTACTGTTTATACTGGATGCAACTGCTTAAGTTGTCACGAAAGCATACATATATGTTGACTATAAATATAGTATATGGGAAATAGGGTTAACAACTTTGTGCCTTTGCTTTCATGACGCCTTCTTACGGGGTGGTATCTCTGTAATATCTCCCTCTCTACAATTTCATCTGCAAAAGAAGAAGCCAGAATAATTGGTGTATTAAAAAGTAATTTATATAAAAACATCATCTTTTTAACAAATTCGCCCTTAGTCAGATCTCAACTCCTTCCATGACCTGAGATATTTGATTATAACCCATTATGTTTTATAGCAGTTAAATATTGCGTTGTGAATTTCATTTTAACCCTATACTATTTAGATTAGCTGATAACATTATCATATAATTGTCATTGCACAAGTGTAAAAATATGTAAATTTTAAACTTTTATATCTCATGTAAGTTAATATAGAAATTGTAACTTGAAGTACTGAATTATCTAATAAATTCGAAATAGGCTTCACAACATAATATTTAATCGATGTATCTAAATTGATCCACCGTGTTAGCTTGAAAGCTACACACAAGTCATAAATGTATTTCATCAAATATTACAAGTTATAATAGAGTTCAATGTCTAACTATGGATTAATTTGTCAAAAAGATGATTATATTTTTCATATAATAATATACAGTAGACAAGACATTTTGCATAGTTTTTGATATTTTAACTCAAAATAGAAAATACTTAATATTCTAAAAATTTGGCAAATTATTGCTTATGATAGTCCAGTTATACTGCATTCTTTTAAATATACATATCGCTCTCATGCCTTGTAAAATAGGAGGGACAAGAATTGTTCAACCTTATGACTATCACCTATAAACAAATTTTCTACTGTTTCTTTTTAAATTAAAAAAGAATTAAGTCATAAAAAATGGTACAGCAGAGCTCCTCTATAAAAGATGACATGGTTAGCGACACTTAAAATGCGTTTTATTAAAATCTTCTTTTTCAAAGTTTAAATGTGTGTCTACGCAACAGCTTTTATGATCGAAACGAATAAAAAAATATTGTTAACATGTTTTGACAGACAATATCTACAATTTTAAGCCGTATATTTGCAAATACGAGAAAAGTTTGCATTTTCAAAGCAAGTTATACGTGATAACAAGTTATATTTGCACATGCAACTTGTAGTTACAGTTCTCTGTAATACTCATAGTTCACTGTAATCTATCTTAGTAATACTAAAAAAATATGGAACAAATTTCTTAGACACCACACTACTGAAAAAAAATAACTTGATATGTCAGGTGATTTGTCAGTTGACAAATCAATCACCAAACAAATCACCTTATTATATTGGTTTGATTTATTGACTGATTTATTAGCTAATCCGCAATTGAGAGTAAGATAACTATTATTATTAGCTAACTAATACTTCTACTACTATTATTATTATTATTATTATGGTGTTATTGTTGTTGTTGTTGTTGTTCTTGTTGTTGTTGTTGTTGTTCTTGCTATTGCTATTGCTATTGATGTTGATGTTGATGTTGCTGTTGCTATTGCTGTTGGTGTTGCTGTTGGTGTTGCTGTTGCTGTTGTTAATTAAAATTTATATGTCCGATGGTTCAAAATTGGGGGTGTTCAGAAGAAACTTAAAAAATAATTAACAGATTTTAATACTTTTTTACTTTTTTGTATACAATTTTTCACATTTTCTCACAAGAATTAATAGTATTTGACAAATTTATTTCCATCGAGGACTTCACGATTAAATTTAAAATTATCTCGCATCAGCCACGAAATAATACGATTTTGATCAAGTAAGTATACGTCTCAAATAAATCAAGCAATTTTTTTTAGTACATCAAATCTTTTAAGTACCGCTCGAGTACAGCTCTATCGTCTCGAGTAGCTCGATATTTTCGAGTAGGTCGCTTATTCCGAGTATCTCGAGCATTCCGAGTAGCTCGATCGTTTCGAGTAGCTCGATCACTCCGAGTAGCTCGAACATTAAGAGTACCTCGATCGTTTCGAGTAGCTCGATCACTCCGAGTAGCTCGAACATTAAGAGTACCTCGAGCATCCCGAGTTGTTCGAAATTCTCGAGTTACTCGCCTCGACTCGGTACTCAACTCAAGCTCGGCGTGCCGAGTTTTACGATCAAGTAGCTCGAATTTTCGAGTACTCGGACACCCCGTTACAATATATATATATATATATATATATATATATATATATATATATATATTCATATTTCGTTATATATGATCATATCTTAACAAATTTCAAATATGAACATATACGTGATCATATATAATGATGTAATGTATATAACATATTTTTTAGTTATACATACTATTGATTTATACCAAAAAAATTATCTTTTACATGCGCTTTTCCAAGTGCTCTCCCTAATCTTGATACAATCGTGTTAAACTTTTTATTTTTCTTATACATACAAATACATTCAAAGTCTATCTTTATCTATGCATTCCGCAGATATGCATTAATTAACTTGACTTTCTTGTTTTCGACATTTTATTATAACAAAATGTAAATGTACGAGAACTAAAAGAAACGTATCAGACGAGATTAAAGGATCTAAAAATAACCATTCATTGATTTAAATTCTTGTGTCTATAATCCTTTTTCTTTTGCTACGCCGCGCCAAAGTTGATAGATAAATTAGTCCGTCGTGCCATTTGGCTAAAAAGCCATCAAACTATATACTAAGGCAGAACAAAACCGGTAAATACTTTTAGAGTTATACTAGTAAAACCTCTTAGTTTACATTTTAAATAAAACTATATATTACAATTCTGTTACGATTAATCATAGATTAATTAAGAGGGAACCGTACCATTTTTCTTAAAATTGTTCCTTAATTATCATTTTTTTCCAATTTTTACACATGATAACCAAATTATGATTATATAACTATAAATGGAAGTTTTTTAGAATTTTTTATACAGTCTAGAAAAATATTTACTTACTTTTTATGCCAATTTGATAATATTTGTGCATTGTTATCAAAATTTAATACAAGTAGCCATAATTAAAAAAAATATATCATTTTATTTAAATAAAAAAAACAGTGATGTTGCGTAATTTATAACTTATTTTTATAAATACTTATTTTTTATTTGATCTAGATCAGCACACAGCACATGCACGATGCATGAATTATATATATAGATATAGAATATAGAGATAGATATAGAATATAGAGATAGATATAGAATATAGAGATAGATATAGAATATAGAGATAGATATAGAATATAGAGATAGATATAGAATATAGAGATAGATATAGAATATAGAGATAGATATAGAATATATATTAGATATTATTTCTTCATAATGCTGAAAAAAATATGTTCAATTAATTTAAAAAACTTTTGACGAAAGCTAATGCACCTAGAAAGTTTTGAATAAAGGAAAACATAAACTGTAGAAAAAGCTGTTTTTATTAAGAGAAACACTTCCAACTGCTTTGGCACTATGCTTTCTCAAAGAGAATTTAATTAAAATTATTATATAAATAAGGAAGAGCTGCGCAGTACCACCCATCATGGTTATTTTCCTGCCTAACTATTTTCATTTAGTAATTTGTACTGTACTGAAAGATGAATATTTTTCAATAGACATATTATTGTATATATCGTATATCACGGTGTCTTTGGTCAGCGATGTGTTATTGATTCTCAAATCTATTTTTATCTATAAAATCAAATGAAATCTATACCTATGAAAAAGTAAATTATTGTTTTTTCTCTTTCAGTGCAAAGAAATGCGTAAGACACAAAAATGCATCATTTCTGAAAGTCACTCATTTAAAAATTTACTTTTATTTAACATATACTAGTTTACAAATTCCACCATCAAAATAATATAAAAAATATGATTTTTTATGCTATATTATAGATACATACAGATTCAATATTGCAGAAATAAATTATGTCATTATTAAATCATTTTTAAAAAATAACAAAATAATAATATTTTTAATATAACAATATCTTTGCATTTTTTCGTGCAATATAATGCGTGAAGTTAGATAGAAGTATAGAATAATAAATCTCATATATAATAATACCTAATATCTACAAGAATAAACACAACGATAAAGCTTAGAGATTTCGTGACGTACAGGGTGAAAAAATAATGTTTAAATTGAATGGTTTCTAATATCTCAAAAGATTATGAATCAAATCGGCTCAATAATATTTAACCAATAACCTGACACCTAACAAATATTCTCTGAAGTTTCATCTGTGCAAAATTTGAGAAAGTTATACCGCAGATTGAGTGAATGGTTATATGTCACATACTAACACACTCACACACGTCACACGCACGCACACACACATACACACTCACACACCTACCCACCCACCTACAAACACACCCACCCACACCCATGCCCACACACACCCACACCCACACTCACAACCACGCACGCATACACACGCACACACATACACATACATACAGATATTTTTTAAAACTAGTCTATTCGGACTCCTGAAGGCATAAAACATGTTTTTAAGTTACAAAAACACCAAATAAAATATTCACCATCACAAAGCTTTCTCTTTGGGAAAGCAATAATAACATTGACCTTTTTGACTGTTTGTACTTTAAAATATAATTTTCAAACTGAAAATTTGATGAAAATCAATTATGCAACGTGCTTTTGTGCCATGAAAGGTTTGAAGAATCGAAATAAAAATAAAAATAAAATTAATTTTCTCGTAAACAAATAGTAGGAATCCCTCTTAAGGAGGATTTTTCGCCAGATATAGGGCATGAAACAAAAATTGTATGAGAGTTTATAAAGGTCCTATGATAAAACTAATTATATGTACTTAATAATAGTCCAAATAATATTCCAAAAGATCGTGACGTCACAATTGTAAATATTAATTTAAAAAATATTTAGTTAAACTCCAATTTTTTATTATTTATAACCAATTTTAATGTTTCGGGGCTTATTTTTTTCCTTAACCATTTCTCTACAAAGTTAACGAAAGAAAATTTTATAATATTATATCTATAATTAGTGAAAGCCAATTAATTTATAAAAATTTTCGCGTTTACTTATAAATAATTAGCTTTTTCTTATTGCAGACTAGAGAAATGTTTAAGGAAAAAAATAAGCCGAAACATTAAAATTTGTTAAGAAATAAAATGAAAATTATGGTTAAAAGAAATATTTTTTAAATTAATAATATTTACACTTGTGACGTCACAATTTTTTTGTAACAATTTTTTTTCTTGTAGTTTTAGACTATTATTAAGTACATATCATTAGTTTTATCGTAGGACCTATATAAACTCTCGTACAATTTTTTGTTGTATGCCCTATATCTAGCGAAAGACGATCCTTAAGGGGGTGAAAGGTGTCTAAATATGAAAATTTAAAAAAATGTTAATGCGTGTATATTTTTTTCTAAAAGAAGCTAAAATGTTCAATTTTATGCTTAATTATATTATGTACATAACAAGTTGATAAATCATCAAAAGTTACCGTAGGATATTTTCTCAAATTGTCTGTCTCAAGAACTAAAAAAAAAATATTTGTTACATTCTTTATATATGTATTCATGGCATTTTTTTAGTTCAATCCAAGATAAAAATTATTTTTCAATTTGCTTTGTTAAAGAGATTTTAAGTTTTAAAATCATTATTATTATTATCACGCTCAAAAAAAATTAAAGAAATATAAATACTGTAACTGTGAAGGTACATTTTCATGGAGCGTCAAATTTGTACAACATCTTGACCACGTGATATTTTTACGCGCGTTTTTGCATTTTTCATGTTATAATTGTATAACGTCAATAAACAATTTAACTGTGATGCATATTATTGAAACGGTTATCTAAATACAAAGTTTTAAAAATTGTTGAGAATGTATTTATATTTCAAGGAAACATATTTGAACGTATACAAACTATCTGCAAAATATTACTTTTTAGAAAGATCATATATTATATGTATAACAGAGAAATAGTACATTACGAAAATAATAAAATTAATGTAAACGTTAGGATTCCCCCGTAAAATGTCATGTGATCGAGTTGACGCAACAAATTTGACGCACCATGAAATTACACCTTAAATTAATTAATGACTCGTTTATCAAAATGAAATGAAACAACTGGAAAGCCTAATTATTGATCCTTGAATAATTAGAAAAATTAATTAAATTTGTCTGTGAAATGAGAGAATCAAAAATCGTACGCACCATAATAGTGTATTGTATACCAAGGGCAAGAAGTCAACTAATTTCTTCCGCACATACTGCAAATACCGTCAAGGACCCAGTTCCTGATCAGTTAAGGCACGTCGTCACGTTATTTGTTATGTCAAAGCGTAAAGATGAGGTATTCATGGAAAATGAATTTTCGAATAACAAATGTAACTGTTAATCTTTAATAAAAAATTGAAAAAATACATAAATAATCAAAATTAAGTTAAATATAAAGACGCAAAGAAAAAAAGCTGTGGGAGCAATTCCTGATCACTTGAGGTTTGTATGGGAGTAGTTTCTGATCATATCAAGACCCAATTCCTGATCACAAATATTATTGACGCATAAGTATTTTATATGATAAAGAAAAACTTATTAAGCAATACTAATACAGTAGATATACTAAAATATAGCATTTTTTGGTTGTGTGATTATAAATGTGAAACTTAGGCGAGGTAAAAGTGTTCGGTTATTCGTACTATATAGACTCACGTGCGAGCATATATTATAACCTATAAAATGCCCATAGTGTTGTGATTTATTGTCGCGTTTTCTGCGACTTTTGCATGATAAATTATTTACGCATGGATTAAAACTACTTATAGAATTGTTATTACAAATATTTGTGTATTTTAAGATTTTTAAACACACATAAAACATGTTATTAATACTGATCAGGAATTGGGTAAACGATAAGAATTTGGACCCTATTTCTAATCACACGTATTTACAAATATCAATAATATTTTATATGAATGTTTTAAGTGATTTATACGACTAAACTGTTGAATAACTTAATTACATAAGTTTTTCTACAATCTATCACAAAATTTTAAAGAAATGATGTAAATTTCTTTGCATGCTCACTTGTAGTCAACTGCAGTAAGATGGTGTCAATCATGACGTTGCCAACAACGTCCAACTTTAACATTTTTTATCTTAAAAATGTATTTTACTAGTAACTTTTAAAGTTCTTTTATATGACTACGAAATAGTTTGCTATTACTAATTATTCTTTTAAAATAAATTTTGTACACATTAAAGTCAAAATAGTAATAAATGTAACCAAATGATCAGGAACTGGGTACTGATCAGGAACTGGGTCCGTGACGGTACATGAAGACTGAAAAAGCATTCAATCGCCTGGGACCTAATTTACTGAATTTTGGCAGAGGCAATAAGCTATAATGACGGTTAAAAGTCCGTACTCCACATACGGAAGTCGAAGTTTTTTAGTTTGTGTAGTAGTTAGTAGTTTCTTTTACGATATACACATTACCTATATCGCCACAGTTGACGTGAATCGCCCAATAAACGGTGATACAAGATATAAGTCAGTTAACGAATTAAGGCGTGTTCATTCTACGAAAACTGGTATATATAGGGGAATATGAATACTACTCAACAAAGTTGTTTGGAAGCTTATTTATTAGTTAACGCTCCTCTGCGTTTTCGCGGGATTATACTCGTATGCCAGACCTTTAGACTCTTTAAATAACTTTTGTCGTTTGATTCATGGTTGAAGGAAACTTTCCTTTTAAAGTTATTAATAATTGAATATATCAACTAAAAATGCACGAATATTCGTGGAAATTGCAGTATTTTAAATCCGTTAATTTGTATGCTTTTTTGTTGATATCTTCAATTGATAATAACTTTGGCTCAAATTAATATTTTTTAACTTTCCAGGTTTCAAAAACATGCGGAATTATGATCACAGCTAGGGGTACTATTTTTTAATGAAATAATGCATATTCGGAGCAGAATAGCTGATATCTTACCAAAAAGAGCCCATTCACATACCTATATAGATTTAAAAATTATTAATACAAAATATCGAAGTTTGACAAAATTTATTGTTGTACTTTCCTATTTAAAAAAAAAATATTAACTAACAAATTGGGTAATTGAAAAACTATTCTATATTTCGATCCATAAGCTAAAAATCTATGACTAATTAAACTTTGAAAGTCATAAGTTAGCTAAATTAAAAATTATTTAAAATAAAGTGTTCAGCTATCATTTAACCCCGAACTCTCCTACACAACGTATGTAGTACTTTTCCACACTAGAAAACTAAAAATCAAACCATTTATCGGACTCGTTCCGAAAAAAGCAATTTACAATTATTAGTCTAGGGATAGTTTTTGTATGTAATATTTTTTAGTATTAGAAAAATCTTTACTTAAAGTTTTATTTACAACGCGTTTTTGTGTAAGCTTACACCATTTTGTCATTGTAACGTTATTATTTTCAACGCGACTTCTATGTGACTTACAAGGAGAGTGTACGAAGTGCGGGTCGCGAATTTGCATGAGGCTTTCAAAGCTGTTTTCTGGTACAAGAATGAAGCCCAGCACCCGCCGTTTTGCCTAAGGAGCTCTTTTAACGAAATATAGCCAATTATTTCCCCAAATACCCGTCTTTTAGTAAAAAAAATGGTACCTCTACGTCAGCTCATAACTCCGCAAGTTTTTACTCAAAAAAACTAATTCAAAAGTAGCTAAAATTAGAACGAAAGAGCTTTCCCTGGTAGAAATCTGATCGTGGCGCCCACATTCGCTATAATGGCCTTTATAGGCAAACTAAATAGTACTAGACTGTACAAAACTCGATAAATCCACACAGATCTACATAGTTTTCTCAATAATAATATGTACGTATAAAATCTGTGAGGTTATATATTATTTATTGAACAGAACTTTTATTGTAAAAATTAATGTTAAAGAAAGTTTAACATGCAAGTTTTTAATTATAATAATAAGATCTACAGTTCTATTCATACTATTTACATATAAAAGTAGTCAGAAAGCATATGTAACCTAAAAAAATTAAATTTTAGAAATAATTTTCCTTGCATATGAAAAACAGTGATTACAAAATAACGTTATTGATTGATGTAGTTGCTTCTTGAAAAGTAATATATAAATAATAATATCATATGTACAAATATGTACTTTATGAGATGCTTTATTTAAATACTAGAATTTTAATTTCAGAATTGCAAATAATTTTGTATCCGTATGTGAGTTTTTATAATACATAAACTGCTCGTCCGTGACAACATTTTCAAAGACAAACACATTAGTCGAACACATGTAGACGATAATTTTCTTTATAAGTAACAAATTACTATGTTTTAACTGGCCATATATGTCAAATGAAAGTGTTTGATTATAAATTAATCACAGTAGGAAATACAAAAATAGAACATATATATAATAACTCAAATACATTATTTCTTTTTAAAAATAGAAAATTAATCAGTTGATAATAAATGGATGTGAAAATAGTTTTCCTTACATAAACCATACAGGTTTTGAAACCAAGCATGTATTTAGGATGGAACATAATCAAATATAAGGAAACCAATTTTACACAAAGAAAATAAATATTTGCACTAACACTTCATATAGTTATGTAGATATTCAGATTATTTTCTTATTTTGATTGTTTAATATATATGTGTAACATAATATTGTTATTGAGTTCTTAAGGGGATGTCGGAGCCCCCCCCCCCCCCTTTTTGCTGTCCGACCTATTTTGTATTTCCAATTGTTTGTAAAAACTACAAGTCCGACTGACTTTATCTTGTACAGATCGGTTCATTATAGTAAGCACTACGGTGCTCAGCTCTAAATCTTACTGTAAAATTACATTAAAAGAAGTTATTAGCAAAAGTTTGGTATAATTACAATTTGGAGGTTAGGTTTCAATGCGTAAATACCCTATTGTATTTCCAATTAATCAGAAAAATAACTCATCAGATCAACTTTATCTTGCATGCAAAAGCTTTATTATAAAAAGCACTACGGTGCTCTGCTCTTAAGATTTCCCTGCATTCTATATTTTAAAAGTAATCACTAAAAGAAAATACACGATTTTAGCTCCGACATCCCCTTAAATACAAAAACTCGATGCATCTAAAATTTGATAACCTTACACTTTAGAGGTTATTTACATTTACTTACATTGGTAATAGGTGAACAATAACATGTAAATACCTTTAAATCAAAATAATACATAATAAGTTCAATAGATTATGCGTCTGTTTCTTAAAGCATAACCTTTAAGTGGTTGTTATTGTCATAATTTTGCTTATCTAGTTTTATCGGGGCAAATAATATGGGAAACTAGAAGGGACGACCGTTACACGCCTTTATAGTAGCTATCTAGTTTGCCTACATAGATCTACACAGCGCGAGATTATTCTACATAGATCTATAAAGTGGACGGGATAAATTTCTACCAGGGTTAATTCCCGCTTTGTTTCGAATAAAAATATTAATTTCTTACATAATTATTAACTACCAAAAAAGAGTAATAAGAAATGCATTGAAAATCAGTGATTTAAAATAAAATTAAAATCGTCAATTTTTCATGTATGTTTTATCACTTTCTTAGACAATGAATAACTTTACAAGACATTGACATTTTTAAAGCTATTTCGTTCTACTGTTACCTACTTTTGGGTTATTTTTTTTTAGTAAGAATTTGCGGAGTTATGATCTGAAGTAGAGGTATTTACTAAAAAACGGGTATTTAGGGCATAATTGACTATATTTCGATAACAAGGGCGCGTTAGGCAAACTGACGAGTGCTGGGGTTCATTTTTCGGCACCAGAAAACAACTCTCAAAGCCTCATCAAAATTCGCGACCCGCACTTCGTACACTCTTCTTGTTAGCATTTTCTTTATTTACTATGGACAAAGCCGTTTTTTCATTGAATATGTGAGTATTAAATAAAACTTTCATAAAAATGTTATGTTTTTGATTAATTTTATTTAATTTCTTCATAAATTATTGAGTTGAATTGAAGTTGAGGTGAAAAACAGTTAAGTCCACTTCTTTTCATAAATTGGAGATAACTTTTAAGGTTTGGACGGTAGCTTAACTTATGCATGACGGCTATATCTTCAACTTTGTAATAGTAAGTTTTTTGTAAAACTGATATCCAAATATTCTATAAAGAGTTTTTTTCGTTTTTCTCAAATTCATAGTTTGGAACTTAGACTGTTTTCATTTCACATGTTCATTTTCTGGTGTTCTAAAGCGAGGAGATTTACACGCTGTATTATATTGTAGAGTTTTTAAATCAACTTGTAATTCGTACAAACGAGGATTTCAGGAACCCAATTTTAGTTCGGTTTATGGTTTTGCTGCAGTTAGAATAGGAAAAATACTTTCATTGTCACAGAAATCAGATGAACGATGTTTTCTTTGAGTGCGCATTGTATTTCGTGAATTAAAAGCATCAGCGGCGGAATATGTGTTTAGTCCATGATGGGCATAATTTCGCAGCTCTTCCTTATTTATAATAATTTTAATTAAATTCTCGTTAAGAAAGCATAGTACCAAAGCAGTTGGCAGCGTTTTTTCTTTAGTAACATATGCAATACAGAACCTATACAATAATAATAATGCAGTACCCACAATGGCGGACATCGCGTGAACTGCGACAATGGCCGTTCAGGGTATACATTTTACATTGGATTTATATGGGAGATTTATTTCTAAAATAAAATGAAAATATTTTATTATGTCATTGAAGAAACAGAATACAATCCTCCAAAAGTATGGTAAAATGTATTAATTTCATGAACGAATTTTTTTTTTAATTTTTGATGTATGAAAAAATTATTTTCGACGGTTATTTGACTCCTTTTGACATCTATTACAAATGGAGCGGAGCACTTTTAGATTAAAATTTTTTCAACCGCCGTCCTTAGAAGAAAACAAAAAAATGAGACCTGAAAAATTAATTTTCACCGCGTATATTCAGAGTAATGCCAGTCCACATCCATGCATATTACACAAACACACATACATACATGTCACATACATCCATGCAGAAATTATCTAAAAAATAGTGTATTTTGATTTCTAATGTCTCAAAACATGTTTCTAACATGTTTTTAGGGAAACTATTTTTTACTATCACAAAGCTTCCTTTATGAGGAAGCAAAACATATAATGCTAAACATAAAGGAAACCATATTTTGAAGAAAGTAAGACCTTTTTACATTTTATTATTTTAACGAAAAAAGTTTTTGTCCTTTTTGAAAATTTCTTGTGGAATTGAATTCTTCTTTAAAAACGAAATCAAAATCTGTTTCTCGTATAAGTTTGCCACTAGATAAAATATTATTATGGTGGTTCGAACGCGAATGAAAGAACTTCAGAATCAAATAAAACTTATACAAGTTATTTATGAATCAACGCGACTCTAAACAGTAATATTAAGATATTTCTTCACAAAAACTTCAGATCAAACTAAAAAACCAAGGTATAAAAGTACGAAATCTCTACTTTGTAATGACGCAATGAAAAATATTGGGGAGCCGAACTTATTAAAAGCGTATTTATTTAAAAAGTAATAAAACGCTTAAATTCTAACGTCAAAGCTTGAAAAGGTGAAGTAAAGTGAAGTGAAGTGAAAGGTGAGCGTAAAAATATAATTTTTGTGACAAAAAAACATAATTTTTTTGTATTATAGCATTCTTAAATTATCTTAAAATTCATAAATAAATGTAATAAATATTATTTACTACATTAAATAAGATTTTCGAAACTTGTTTTTTTATACACTCTATTGACTCGGGAGTCACGTTCGAACCACCTTAAGCTCTAAGAAATGTTACTAACTACGCCCCTAGTTTTAAAAATCGTTTTTTTCGGCTGGCTCGCTCCAAATTTGTATACAAAGTAGTGTATAAAACTTATTGCTCTTTTTGAGTTTTTACTTTTTTTAGCGTATTTTACCCAGTTAAAGTGAATTTTTAGTCCATATATTTAAAAGAACACAAAACTAAGGAAACTAAACATTACTTTTTACAACATTTTGTAGCAAAAATGTATTAAAATGCCCAATTTAAAGATTAAGTCTTGAAAAAAAATGAGGGGCGTTAAGTTTTTATTATTAACCTTAGGTTTTATTTAGTTTTTTTTATTTGAGATCATTAAAACCATAAAAAATGCCTTGGAAAACTGTGCTTCTAAAAAAATGAATGCTCAGAATTTCAACTACAAATATAGTAAATGGGAAAAAAGGTTAATCTCTTTGCGTCCTTGTATTTGATAAACGTGTTTCCATAAGCAGTTACCGCGGAAGTGTGCTCAACACATGATTTTTACGTGATCCTTAAAAAATAATCATTAAAATACAGAAAGCAAAATGCTGGATAACTATATTATAGTAAATAAAAAACTTTTATTTTCAGGATCACGTAAAAATCATATATTTAGCTTGCTTCCACGGTACATAGTGTTGGAAACATATCCACACATAATTTGTAATGTGTGAAACATTGTTTTGTTTATTAAATTCAAGGGCGCAAAGGGACTAATAATTTTCCCCATTTTCTATACTTATAGTCAACATGTATATATGCTTTCGTGGCGCCTAAATAATACTTTCTTCTAAGAAATCGCCCATTTATGTTGAAAATTAATTCTGTTGAAACAGCCCAAAGTCTGTTGAAAATAAATATTTTTCAATGAATATTTAACAAAATTTCGTTTAATGTTGCCGAATGACATGTAAAAGTTTTCAGAAAAAAACAGTCACACACTGCTTCGGAAAAAGAAAACTAAATGAGTAGGGTCCATGTTAGGGATGCTTTAGGCCCAAATATAACACATTCAGAAAAATAAGTTTTTACTTTAAGCGGAATTCTTCTTCAATATGCGCCAAAATGAAAATCTCCTAGATATAAAATGATTCTTCTATGAATAAAAAAAATTCATACGATTCAAAATGAATCCTTTTGAGTCGAAAATAGTGACATTTTTTAGAAGCTTTGAGAGGAGTCGTTTTAATTCAAATGGAATCTTTTTAAGCAAACAGGAATTGTTTTGCATCAAGCAGATTTTCATCTTGACGCATATTTAAGAAGAATTCCGCTATATGTAAAACCTTATTTTCTTTAGTGCACCTCAGTTTTTGATACTTTAATATTTTTAATGGATTATTCATAATAAACTATAATTTTAAGATAAATAGTATTTGGCCAGCGTTAGATAAACATTTATATCAACTTTGGAATAGTCGAAAAAGAAGATAATAATTTGCCCTACAAGTAATGAGTTACGTTTATTACAAAGTCTTTTTACAAATACACCATTTGATAAAGGTAAAATTAATTTACGCTTGTACCTCTTAGATTAAAATTACCGTTTTTTAAGAATACCTAAGTCATTAAAAAATATCAAAGTAACAAAACCTGAGTTTTTACTTTTGGAAGCGAAGATAGCCCTTATAAACCCTCATCCTTCGTTTGCCTTCGAATTGCCCCCAATCTATTAAAACGTCCTATATTATATGAAAAAAAAGTTGTCAATGTTGGTTAAAAAGAGAAAACTATTGATCTTAATTTCTTATTATAATATTGTTTTTCGAGTTTCAAAACAGGCTTGACCCCTAAAAAGACTAAACGCAATTGTGCTACATCTCAAATCTGAAAATTAGCACCTGCAAAAACGTCTCTGTCGAAATTCGACATCCGAAACTTCTCGAGTCATCCGTCTAATTAATCATTTACAGCGAATCGCACGAGGGCCCGACCTCGCGCGCGAAATTTATGAAGATAACGAGCGCCGGCCGATAAGGCGCAACATTGTTCGAAGGGGTCAGGCGACCCTGCACTTCTTATCATAAGCGCGCAATTCTTTCCCTTCGGAAGAATTGCGTGCAATATGAGACAAACTCGATATAATGTGTCGCGAGACGCGATCGCGTCTTCTCCAAATAGTCGCGCGGGTGTGCGATTCCGCAGTTATTCCAGCTAGATGCATGCGGTTTGACGTTCTGTATAGAGATGCACTTTCGGTCGCGTCGCTGCCGACTTTTCTTGCTATAAGTACGTGACGATGAGCATCATCGACCGGATTTATGTAATACACTTTTCCTTGGAGGCGTGTTTGGCGTTATCGTATGACAATTCGCCGAAGCTTAGCTGATAATTGCTGAATTATTGTAAACAACACTATATAAAATAATAAGTACTCAATAACTATATCTCAGATAGTAAACACGTTGTACGAATGTTTTCACAATGACAATGTTGATCTGACCTAGATTACATATTATTACACTAACTTTAGTTCCTACTCTAGTCCAGAGGTGAGCTAATACAGTATTTCAATTCATGAAAATCAATTCATGAAAATCAATTCAAATACAAGTGTTTGAAATAAGGGGAGTGCAGATAATGTGACCACCTGAAGGAATTTTCGATTCCCAGTAGATATATATATCGGGTTTTGGGGCTTCGGAAACTATTGAGACGTATTATTTAAACCTTTAACTGTAATACCTCATGAGAATTTTGGAAAAAAATGTACTCTGCATTTTAATTAAAGAAGTTCTAAGTAGTTAAAAATTGGCCAGTTTATCAACAGTGTTGGTAAAGGAACCACCTATCAGTTCTTATGGTAAAGTCGTATAGTAAGTGTTTTAGAAAGTCAAGACTAGCTTATCAGAGACTTTCTTTAAGTGTTATTTAACTACATGGTGCCGTAGCGTACGCCTTGGTGTAGATATTTTGGGATTAGTAGGATAAAGCCTAGTAATTTTGAAGAAGCGACCGCCGTCTTTATCGTCGTCGATTGCCTTTTGCCTTGCAATTATGCATTCGTATGGCCACTTTACCAACCGATAAACGGCAATGAAACTTGCAATTTTTGCATCGAAAATAAATTCTACGGCACGAACTGGTACATGCATCTTAAAGTACGTAAAGAAAGCTATAATTTTATGTACCGTATTATTTTTCTTTTCGCTCATATCACGCTGACAAAAGTAGTTTCTTTAAATGCATGCACTGCTAAGAAATCAGAGTTTTGATGCTTTCGCGCGTAAACATGACACTATCTTATAATTAGCTAGCAGCGGGGTCACCGAGCCTCTCACAACTATTGCCACAATACATATACTGTAGGAGTTACGGAGCCCCAGAAAATGCATACAGCGAGATCTCGTGTAGGTAGCCACATTACCTGCAAAGCCACATAACCTGTACTCACCTTAATTTAAATACTTGTATTTGAAGAAATGTATTTGAAATACATTTTTTCATATTTGAAATACTTTTGTATTTGAAATACATACATTTGTATTTTAAATATATTTTTTTATATTTGAAATACTTTTGTACTTGAAATACGTACATTTGTATTTGAAACACATTTGCGTTATAATTTATCTACCCCCCCCCCCCCTCGTTTCTCCTTTGATTGAGGATTGTTTTCTGGTTTTCTAATGTTCTTTAATTATTTCCATGTTATATTTAATTTTTCAAATCTAATTACGAAAACATGCAGACAGTCATTTTTATGTAAAACTGCTTCACATTATCACTCGGGCGACTTAAGCAACAAACCTGTAAACTAAGCTCCAGCTTGATATATGCACAAGCAGCATTTTATATTTTGCTTGACGCATGCTTTTTATGTATGATGATTAAAAATAGCATTATAGAAGAACCCAACAAGAATATTCAATATTATAGAAGAAATGAATGTCTATGCAGTAAGTTAATTTATTTTAAATTTATTTATTGAATTAATTTTAATTTTTTCTTTCCCAATGAGAATGGTAAATTTTCTTTTTTTAACGGTTTCAATACAGGAATGGTTTTTGAGAAGCTAATTTTTATTCAGAATCTTTATATCAGATTTTATACGAGTCGTTTTTCAGTTGTTATATACTGTGTGACAAAATTCTTTTTTCATCATTTATTACTCTAAACCTATACAATAAAAGTCAGTGAAATTTTTACTGAATACTTGTTTTATATAGAGGTATATTCCTGTAAATTCTTAGATAATAAGACGGGTTTTAAAAAAAAAGAAATAAAATGTAAAAAAAAATTATTTCATGTTTATAATGTATATTACTTTCACATAGGTATGTACCATAGTTCGGCAAGTATTCGACTACAAAATTTTGACAAATAATTTTCATGTCTTGCGAAATACTCATCGAAATAAGGAAATTTCAATTTTGAAATGCCGCACATGAAAAAATAAGACCCATAGGAGTGGTTTTAAAAAGTATTAGAAAATTTATTCGACGAATACTTTTTTCGAGTAAGCGATTATTCCAAAATTTATTCGTCGGCCATACTGGGGGGACTCTCCCTTACTCCATAGCGCATCTCCATAATTCACAATCCATCTGTTCGCCGATCTTTCCGGATATTGCGCTCGCACCGCAAAGCTCGAAATCTATAATACGTCTACGTGCTGCGATAATCGGCCATGTCTCCGATTGATTCGTTGCATAAATCTGTCTCGTCGAATTAGAAAGAAAAAAAGCTCGATTTTCCATTCCATTCCTCCACTCCGCGCGATTTGACCTCTCTCTCTCTCTCTCTCCCCCCGCTCTCCCTCCCAATCAAAGATTCACTCTGTCAACGAGATGGAAATTAAATGCAGAATAAGCATCAGCGAGCTGGAGCTCCTATAATATACATCGATTCTCCCCCTCTCACTCGATCGAGCGCGCAGCCGGTCGATCGGTTTCGCAAACTCCTCCGCGCATTATCGGCTTTCTTCGGCGTGACGTGCGTGCACGTTAAATGATTACACATGGGAGAGGAGCCGGCAAAAACGCGCGTCGGCGGTGGCTGCTGCCTCTGCGCTCCCCGGCGCTCCAGCGCCGAGTTCTCTGGGATTCTTCGAGCGGCTCGCATCGTCTCTCGTTACATACTTCGTCCCGTC
The DNA here is from genome assembly GCA_949152435.1 of Gastracanthus pulcherrimus. Classification (NCBI taxonomy): domain Eukaryota; kingdom Metazoa; phylum Arthropoda; class Insecta; order Hymenoptera; family Pteromalidae; genus Gastracanthus; species Gastracanthus pulcherrimus. The sequence goes on from OX424572.1 coordinate 195,944,659, forward strand.
GCATCTGAAACTCACGCGCGACGCATCACCGTCGCGCGCCGCGACAATCATTCTCGAAACTTTGTCAACTCTCAATCCGCTGCAGTAGATTGGAATTTCCAGCGAAGTTTGAGGCGCGCGCGCGTGCACGCCTTTAAGACACTGCGTTCCCGGGCTTGCGATTACAAACGGATTCGAAATCAAATGTACTCGAGTATTTCGCGCTAGCCGGCGTCTCGTTGGAGAAATTTGCAGATTCGAGTCGGACTCGAAGTCGTATGTACCCAGAAACTATTTCATATTACCGCCTGCGAGCTTTCTCGAAGTCTATCGCAATCGGCTCCAACTCAAAGTCATCCCGATGTTCGCAATCCGGCGAATGCAAATGACACTCTCGACGAAGCCAACCATGCGACACTGACGCTTTCCCCCTCGGCTAAAGAGAAACCTCTCTTTCCAACCGCAGAGTCCCGGACACTCCCGCGATCGAGCTCGCGAGAAAAAAAGCTCCTCTCCGAGGCTTTGAATCTCGCGCGCGCGCGTCCAAGTTCCGCGCGTACACGCGTATCTGCGCGAGGGCAGGGTGTCCAGCGGAGTATATAGCCGCGAAAGCACCGCGCGGATCGATGCGGCTGATGTGCGAGGAAGACGTGCTGTTGTCGGCGCCGCGGCAGTGCAGTGCGCCGTCGCAGCAGCTGGACGTACTCGGCGTCGTCGAGCAGGTCGGTGTCGTCGAGCTGTATTGCGACAGCAGCAGGAAATTCGTCGTGGAGATCGAGGATGCCGCCGCTGGGGCCGGCCTGTATCATCGGGGCGTGAGCGGAGCCGCGACGACGACGACGATGCCGGGCCAGGATGTCGACATGGAGCTCTGCACGGACAAGGTCCTGTCCAAGGGCCGAATCCTGCAGGAGCTCACCAAAGCAGTCAAGCTGGTAAGTCTCGCTCAATTAGCGTGTGTGCGTGGGTGGCTGGGTGTGCGGTGAGGGTTTTTTTCTTATTGCTGCGTTATTTCGGCTTTGTTTCTTGTTGTCGACAGTCTAATAGTGTGTTTTCTACGGGATTTGGGGAGAAGTTGCCTGTGAGTTTGGAATTGATTTTTATATGCACGTCGTCGTAGTCGTGTGAAGGAATTCAGTATAGTGGGTGGCAAGTGTGTGCTTTAAGGCCGCGTCTGCAACTGTGTTTTGATGTGTGTGCGACGTACTTGCACTTATACTTGCGGATTTGTATTGATTTTGAGAGATTGATTGCCAGTTTAGTTATTGTGTCGGTTTTCATATTTGTATTTGGTTGTTAAATTATAGGAAGAAACTGGCATCGATTTTAACTGGTTACTTTCTTTAAAATACAACAATATTCATTTCGTTTAGGTAAAAAATATTTTGCCATCACAGTATAGTGGCTCTACGATATTTGCCATATTATTCCTTTTTATTGTTTTATTTATCATGTTATTACTTAATTATAAACTAGTTGAATCATGAAGCGTAATCGCAATCGCAGTAGTATAAAAAGGCTTTACTTTCTCTTTCACACTCTCGCTTTCTTTTGTTCTCGAGACACTGTCGTTACAAATCTCGAACGATTTTGCACTGATTTTTGTTTCAAACGTTTGAATAATCTAAATAAGAAGAAATATTTGCATTTAGATTTTCTTTAAAATTTCAATTCATGCATTAGTTTCTAATGATTTTTTTTTTGCAATTTAATAATTCGATTAGATTTATCGCGATAAAAATCAAAAATACAATTAAATTCAGAAAATAAATCGTAGTTTGTAGTTTGTACTGAGATTCTTGTTACCTACAAAATATCTAAATATACGAATGCAGAGATGAGTGAAAGTAAGATAGAAAACCTTGACTGTTTATAATCTTTAAAATTAGGATTTTTTAGCTGTATTTTGGAGCTGATACCTTCTTGAATGCAGTTCTTTTTCTGAGGCACGTATTTCCTCCTGATTTAAAATTTATCACCCATTAATTTCAATTTACGCAACTAATATTTCGATAATAAGTCTTCAGATTAACAAGCAGCATCACATATTATCCACTATATCGTAAAGTCTCAGGAGCGTCAGTGTGAAACTGGCATAACTGCAGGAGTTAAAATTGCGCTGCGCGTAAAAGTGAGAGCGCGACGCGAGCGCCCTTAATTCAGGGGCCATCCGTCCATAACAAACGGTGCGAAAAAAGTCACTTCGTCAATTTCATCTATATTTATTATTTGCCTTCACTCTCTCTCCCTCTCTCGGGATTATTGTTTGTTTAATGAGGCGTCAAGGCCGTCCCCGCTGGTGTCTTTTTGAGGCACACAGCACGGAGCATCTTCAAATAAACGGCCGCAAAAGGTTTCCTTGGGGGAGTCAAGCATTTTGTTCACGAGGAGGCGACACGTCAAAGACTCAGGAACAGTTGCAGCACACACCTGTCGTCCGCTGAGGGACTTCAAAAGACATCAAACAGTGCAACAGAAGTCCCTCGTGAGAGTTGTTTGTACGATCGAGCGTAATTATAGTGAGTGTTTACGTGAGTGTCATTTTCGGAGCCAGCGCCTCGTTTCTAACCTAAAAATTTCTTTGTTACAAAGCATATTTCGTTTTTTTAATGTGCTGCTTTGCTTCATTAATATGGAAAGATACAAGTTAGAAACGAATTGTACGAGTATTCGTGACTTTACCAAAATTCAAAAGACTGCATAAACTGCTTTTTAATAAATGCAATCGTGTGAATCATGTGGTTATCTAGTTTCTAATGTTAGAAGGGTGATGACGTTCCTTTATCTTGAAAATACTACCTTTTATCTCAATTACTTGTTGAGGTATAGCTAACGAATAAACGTACGTATACCTATATCATGTACATATGAACATCTCTTTTGATGTGACTTCATTCTGCCGTTACAAAGTTTCCGCGTCGTATTCATCAGCTGAAGTTCAGCTGCATGCTACTCCATCTCGTTTTTATTCTTTTGTGTCTGATTTAAAAGCACGACTTGTGTGTGCGTCGTGAGCCTGCGGCTTCTAGGACGGAATCTTTTGTTTACAGGAATCAATATTGAACGGATTTTACAGTAGGGGTGCACGATACAATGACAGTAGATTGTGTATTGTTGCTTTTAGAATAGACTAACAGAGGTTTCATCTGTGATAAGATTAGTCTTTCTACGGTTTGGTGAATTTCCGTACAAACAAAAATAAACTTCCTAAAGTCTTTCTTCTGCTTCTTCTAATTTGTTAATGTTCAGTAAAGTCTTATTTTACTATAGAAGCAGGTTTGAATACTTTTAGTTTGAAGATCATTCAATATTTATTAAATGCATTTTGATACTTTGCAAAAGATGTATAACAGGAACAGAGATTTTTTAGAACAAAAAAGGAACCAGATTTGATAATCAAAATAACCAAAATTTTATATATCTGAATTATAATCTAGTAATTTAACAATAAAAAATGTAATTTTGATCTTATTTTATAAATAATGGTTGAGTTAAACTTTTTTCATGCATTTAATATAGTATTTCTTAAATTTATACTCTTTATGAGTCATAAGTTGGATATATATTTTTATGTTTCTTTATATAACAAAAATTATTTTTTATAAATGTTGATATATTGGAATGGCATTGACATAGATCTATACTTAGATATTGGTGGTTGCTCTCATTACCTAGAACTATATTGTAAAGCAGTCATCTTTAAATATTCATCATTAAAGTATATTGCAAACTAATAGTTTAAAATATTCAACTCATAATTGTAGATATGTAAAATGAGACTGTCAATAAGTTACTTATTAATTTATTTTAATGACAGGTCTACGCACAAAGTTTGCACGGCACTGTTGTACTTGATGGGGACTCCTGGCTCGTGTACTGGCTAGATCGAGCACTCCGCCATGGCTTACGCATTGAACGCCATGGATACTGGGGTACAGCCCGTGAACTTAGTCATCAAGACACTGTGGTTGTCATACATGCTCTACAAAATGTGTTAACATCTATTGGAAAAGGTATTGTTAAATTTTATTTAATATAGTTAGTATATTGAAACAAGTCATATTCATATTAAACGTTACGTTGTTTCATATTAAATGTTTATCTGAAAATATAGAATATGTTTTGCATTTACAATGTAAAAATATATTTTAATAAAAAATGTTTGCACTGAATAAATTAATCATATAAATGTCATAAAAATAATACTTTCAGGTCGAGCTTGGCTGTACCATACACTAAGTGAAGGTAGCTTTGAAAGTTACTTGGCATGCATGCTGAGAGACATCAAAACTTTGAAGAAACAGTACTTTACTCATGCTCTTGTACGAGATGCAGATAGAACTAACCAGCTGATCAATCTATTGGCAGGACTTGAAAATGTCTCATTTACATTACAGCTGGTAAGTTTACTAAAACTAACTATAAAACACTATATATAAGCAAGAAAATCATCTATCATGTCACAGTTATGCTTCTATTTTATTGCACATTATGTTACCATAATAACTTAGAGTTGTAAATTATAAGCAATTAATTTCACTTTATCTACTGATAAATACAAAATGGTCAATAGACGTTCAACTAATAACACGCTCATTTTTATCATTATTGACTATATCACTAACTTCTATATATTAAATTAGGGATTTCAGTATATCAATTCTTTAGTTGATAACATATTACCACCCTAAATTAATAACTTTTATTTTTTTTTTTTACAATTATCTTAAGCAAAGATTCACTTTACCCCCTCGCTTATGTTTGTTATCTATAAACTAAAATCTATGAATTTAAAATAAAAGATATTGATAAAACTATACAGCATTTTTCCATTCTCAAAGTTCAGTGAGTTCATTATGCTCCGTAGAATTGATTACTAGCCAAGAAATTGTTATAAATTAATATTGCTAACCGGTATTGTAAACAACTTGTTGATTTTAAAGTGTACTTATCAATTTGTTATTATGATGAATTTTAACACAACTTTTTGCGTGTATGTACTTAAAAAAATCGAAAGATGATAACAGAATATCTGACTACGAGATTATTTTTGTTACTCATTGGAGAAGCGTACTAGGATTGTAGAAAAATCCAAGCCACCCCAGCTAACAAATAGGATCCATCATTCACTCATTCACTCACTCTTATAACAATACATACAAGTAATCTCATAAATATTTAAAAAACGAAATTCTATCTCAATGAAGGAGTAATAACTGAATGAGACTCGCATTTTAAAAATTTCTCTATCGCATCATAGCACTGTTGTGCAGATTACAATTAATCGAGAGAACGAGAAAGAGTGAGAAAGAGAGAGAGGCACAGCACAGCAGCTCCACGGCAAGTTACACGAAGGATATTAATAATGTTCGCGCCGCGCAGTCAAAGCAGATAAAACCGCAAAAATAAACTCTCTGTTTTTCGTTCTCAGATGGCTGCACATCGTAATCTCGCCCGCGTATTCAGGGACGTCCTCATCGCGCTGCTCCGACGCGCAAGATAGCCAATTGGAGAGCGAGGAGTGTTTCCGCGCTTTTTACCGCGCGGAGTCCCTACATGTATATACTTTCGATTATACGCGCGCGCGCGCGCGCTCACTACCAATAATCACCCCCCGGTTACAATTATCACATGGGTAATAAATAGCTTCCGTCGCATAATAATGAAGCGCTTGTGCACCGACTCCCGAGCGATACGTCTCTCTCTCGCTCTCTTTCGCACTTCTGTTTTTGCTCTCTCGCTCTTCTCTTTGTAATATTATTATGTACATTGACTGCGGATCTGCTCGAAGAGAGGGCAACAGGTTATCGGTCTGTACTCTCTCTCTCTCTCTCTCTCTCTCTCTCTCTCTCTCTCTCTTTCTCTGGTGTGTGCATGTGCACCTTATTTTTCTCTCGGGCGTGCCTTATAATGCATGTATAATTTAATATCGGCGCATGCAGGCGCGTGGAAAATCTTACCACGAAAACACGCGCGGAGAAGGAGAAAGTAGGGAGAGACGGATAACGCGAGCCGCGAGATGCCGGGAGCCTTTTTTTCCTTTTTGCACTCCGTGCAACCCGATGATGGGTATTACAGTGTTGCTCGTTCCTCTCTCGCCGCTTGTTGCGAAGAAAAATTGGCGTATACCCGCGCGGCGATTCGCTCAGCCGGATGTTCGTATCGCTAATGTGTTTATTGAATAAGTTATCGTGGACTTCCTTGCGATCGTTCTCCTTCTTGACGCAAATAGTTTTTCGTGCGAAAGGCCAGATTTGCGGAGCGCGTATGGGACGTCTGGAAATGCGAAAAGAGCTAAAGATCTGGTTTAAAAGTATAATAAATGAGAGGATTTTTGAGAATTTATTGATGCATTAAAAAACTGGAGTCAGTTTTCCGAGAAAGAAGGTGCCTACATTGAAATATTTTACTTGCCGTGATAATTAAAAAGTAACTAACGAATTTGTATGTATTTTGGCAAATGCAATATATACATTATGTTATCGACGGCCCTTACAAACACTAGTACATTTGAAACTTCCACGGAAACTAGCATATTTCAGCATCTTCCACGAAGAGTAGCACATTTGGAAATCCTCCACGAAGACTATTAGCACTTTTCCTAATTTTCCCACGAATACTAACACATTTCGCTATTTCCCCACGAACACTAGCACATTTCACAATTTTCCCACGAAGACTAGTTCTTTTCGTATAGAATATTATCGGGTTCGGGTCGGGTACTAGACCCTTTTGGTACTCAAAAAATTATCAGTTTAATAAATATAAAGTAGCCCGAAAAAGTCAGACGGCGGAAAACGCCAAATGTGCTAGTCTTCGTGGAAAAATCATGAAAAGTGCTAGTCTTCGTGGTGAAAATCCAAATGTGTCTTTCTTCGTGGGAAATGCAACAGACGCGGTAGTCTTCGTAATAACCATCTATATAAACAACAACGATAGTTTATTATAACAATATTTTCAATTTTCATTATTATATACTGGGGAGTTGGTTGTAACAAGACTATATTCTTATAATGAAGATCCGCATTTCATAATGCTTGGTTCCCATATCGAATCCATTCAGAAACGTGTGGTTGTAACAAAAAATTGATTGAACAAAAAAAAATCATATCACCTACTTCGCCTTTGCTCGGTAGTGTATTTCGCCTATGTAAAATAAGTGGTAGTGAAAAGTATTGTCTATAATTGACAAAGTACAAATTATTCAACTAGAGAAAAAAATTCCATCGGTTTATTAAACTTCGGGACATCAAACAAGATGTTCATATATTCCAAAGATTGAAAAAAAGCCTTTGTTTGAAAAGAAAATGCATATAATGATGCCATAAAAAAAAACAATGAATATGGCGCTACCGTTTTCCCTTACATATGAATTCCGAGTAATTTCTTTTTTTTTAATCCTTTTAATACATACTTGTTTAAGAGCACTCATTAACTAATTACTATGATATAAGTTATTAAAGTTTAATCAATATAAGAGCACGAACTGCAGACAGTAACTTAATTAAAAATCATTATTTTGAACGCTTTACCCAAAAATCCATTAAACTTAATAAATCATTTCCAATATACCAAACCGCTTCCTATATTTTTTTCGATCGAACAAAAACCATAGTGCTTAATTGTTTAAGTTATAACAATCTTTGATTTTTCTGGATCAAAAAAGAGCATCAACATTTTTCATATTTTTCTAAACTGTTGGAAATAAAACATTCTTTCTCTGTTTAGTAGTATTTAACAGAATGCCAGTAGCCGCGTCGCGTTGTTTAACACATTTTCTTTCCGGTTGCAGGATGTCACATACTTGGACATCTGCAATTACATGCCGCAGCGGCCTATGAGCGGCTCACCCTCGGGCACGGCGTTGACCCTGCATCTGCGCTCGTCCAGCGTCTCCTCGAGTCTCGCCTCGCCCGGCGACAGCGGCGTCGCCCTGGACAGCGACATGGACGCTTCCAACGAGACCGATGCCAGCAGCTACAAAGAAGTACGTTAAGAGTTTTTTTTTTATTTGGAAACTCTGAATTATATATTATATATGATAGACGTTCATATATAATTTTATTCTTTTATTTACAAAATTATTTTTATTGTAAAGAAAGGCAGTCTATGCCGAAATTTAATGTATCTTTTGCTTCTCAACTCAATTAGATATATGTATCGTCATTGCTGAAGTCAGCATTTGAACTTACATTTAATTCTTATTGATAGCTCGCAATTTCCTGCTAAATTATGATGATATTATTTATACTTTTTTAGCATTAACGACGTAAGTAAGTCGAGCAATCAGAGCGTCTTTATCTTTAAAAAATAAGTTAAACGTTTCTAATTAAAACGACAATTTATATTTTATATTAATGATTTTTATACTTTGTAAAAGTGCTGAATATATAAACGATTCTGATATAGTTACGTTAATAAAAAAGTATTTATCTCAATTCACAGCTTTTTGATAAAGTTTCTCGAACGTTTTATATATGCTCTTTAAAAATGTCTAAACAATTAATGATAATAACTCTGCAACTATTAATCATGGAACTTTACGACTCTGTTTCAGGAGGATTGGTCTACTGAGAACGTTGTAAAATATCGTAATAATAAATATAAGTTGATAAATAGTTGTACTAACGATAATAAAAATTTGGAACGTTCGTTTTCATCGAGCGACTCCGGAGAAGATAATAAAACACCTAAGCAATCTCCCGTTGCTGGTACTAAATTTCACAATTCTGCAGTCACAAAAAGCGATATTATTAATCAAAACCTTACGAGCAAACTCGACGATAACGAATTAAACTGCTCAAGTTTGGACACGATAAAGGTAAATTGATTTATATTGTGAAATTATGCATGACTTTATCATATTTAGTAATTAATATACTAAGTTAATACTTTTTAAAAATTATTGTTCTTTCAATAAATGCTTAGAAGCAATTAATAGCATTTTTTAAGCGTCATCAATCATTATTTTCTATTTTAAACAGATAAATATTTTTAAAGATTTGATATTTTTCACACTTTTAATTATGTAAAATATCAGGAAATATTAATAATTTCACAACTTACTGATAAACTAACTGAGATAATGCCATTTAGACTTCACTCACTGCATACAGTCAATATATAAAAAATCAAATAGTCCTAAACAATATTTTCCTTATTATTACAGGATTACAATTTCTACAGTAAAAGCCTAGACGAGTCGAAGCTAGACAAAGCCAAAACCGATGCGGAGAACAACGGAATCCAGGCGCCGTACAACAAGCGCTCCACGTACTACAGCGACACGAGCTACAGCTTCAAGAAGACCCTGGATCCGCGCAATTCCTACGTCATCAACAACGACACGAACCTCCTGGAGCTGAGCATGACGATCTCGGACTGCGACAATACCGAGGCGCCCTACAGCATCCTCAACACGATAAACATGACCGACACGAGCATATTGTCGTCCTCGGGCTCGGAGGCCCTTGTGCAGCGGCGCCAGCGCAAGAAAAAACGGGGCGAGAACAAGAAGCGCGTCAGCTTTCACGAGGATATCTTTAAGATGATGAAGCTCGACGACGACGAGAATTATCAGGACTTCTCGATGAGCTTCGCGCCGCCGAATTCCGTGCCTAAGAAGGATGCTCAGAGAGGAAGGTAAGGTCGACTAACTTGTTTATAAAAAATGTTTGCAAAGGCTGTTTTTTTTAAGAATTTAATTATAATAGCAAAGTGCTGTTCACTCGTTCATGCTGTTTCAGTTAAATACGCATTTTTAAATTTTATACTTATTAAATAAATAAATGATAATAAATACGATTATTTTGATATGTTTCTGATCATAAAAATTGATGAGTATTTATTAAATGATAGCTGTATGCTGATTATTACAATAACATTATAAGAATTATGCACCTAAAAAAGCTTGAAAAGATTGCAACCGCTTTTTTAGAACTCTTGCTTTCAGAATGGGTATTCCGATAGCCCATTTTCATCATGATTTTTTCCGAATTTGCCTTATTCATAAATTTATGCTCATTAGAATCATACCGCCTCTATCAAGATTCATTGTTCTTTTTGAAAATCATAAAAGATTTTGTAAATGCACCTTCTCTATTATCTAGAATTAATCTTCATATTCTACTTATAGACGTTTGAGAAGTAATAATATTGACTGCTATATAGTAATCAAGAAAAACAATTTAAATTTTCGTTCTGTTATTGATAGACTCAGCAAACTTTATAATGATAAGTTATCATCTATTGATATGTTCTATATTAATATTACTTCCTATAAGCGACTGGCATTTCAGAAACCTCTTTGGTTTAAATAAAATATAAATTATAAAACTTTTTACGTGCGTCACCTATATATTTACTTTGTAATAACTTTGTAATAGGGTTCCAAACCCGTTTATATATAAAATAAATAAATAAATAATAACTATTTCTTATATAGTGGTGAGTACTATGTACACTCTTCCCACTGTATTTGTCGGAACAAAATCTGAATGCGGAAGTTAAAGTTAGCACGTTTGCGATCGATATCATTTTCTCATTATATCATATACACAAAAGATATTGGCACACTCAGTACTATATATTCGTCACGGAAGTGCTAATTTTAACTGCTGCATTCAAATTTTCTTCGGGTAGATACGAAGGATAAAGTGTATATCTGTATACATAAATTCCATAAATCAGGTTTTCTGTGTAATAATTGGGATGTTGCATGAAAAAGAATTTGGAAACCATTAGGTCAATCTGAAGGAATGCCGAAATATATTCGATATGTATTCTTTTCTTTCTCGCAATTACACGATTATCGCCAAGATACAGCAGGTCGAAAAGTCATATGACGTTACGATGGTACATAAAACATGTACCATCGTGACGTCACACGACTTTTCTGCCATAAAATACCATAAGTCTGATTTGAAAACTGAAGTTTCTTCAATAAATAAACGGCTGTACTTTAAAACAGGATAAACGTATAATAATTTTAAAAAGTGCATAATAAAGAATAGAATCTTAGGTTTATATTCGTTATTCGTAATTTTTCTTTATAGTTTTTACTTATTGGAGTACAATAAAAAGAACGTTTATCTGCTCAAAACAGACTTACGGTATTTTATGCTGTGGACGGCAGTTTCCAACCTACTATAACTTGGTGAATAACCATGCAATTGCAGAAAATAAAAAATACGTATAAAATATTATTCGACATTACTTCAGACAAACCTGTGGTTTCGAAATTTCTCTTTCACGCAACATCCCAACTAGGAATCTTGGGAAAAGTCTTTTCAACGCACTTACCACCTTTAGATTATAAAGGACATTTTTATATCTAAAATTGAAATTAGGCGAAAAGAGTTAATTGTTGTGCACCTAAGCATTATTATCAAATATTAAAGTAACATTTAATAGACTTTGCGGTAAAAGTCGAGTTATAATTCGTTCATTCGTAGATGGCATAAAATAAATCAGCAACCTCAAATACACACAAAAAAATATACTTCCATATTTAATAATAAAATAATACATTATTGTATTATACTGTTAACAGTATTCTTTAAAAGTAAAAAAAAATTATTGAAATAAAATTGTATATCAATAAGTAATGAACTTGATCTACGGTCAAAAATGGTAGCTACAAAATTTAATTTTTATTATCCAGATTTAACGTTTTAAAATATTTCTTTCGTTTTCTTGTGCGTAAGTAATATATAATTGCGCATTTCAAGTTCACATTAGGTTGTTTCAGTATATAAATCAATGTTGATTCCTACTTACATTTTACTCATTCATTGCAAAATGACATTTCTCGAGTTACGTCGTTTCACCGGTCAACTCCTCAATCGCCAAATTAGCACATAATAACAGATGAAACACTGCGGTAAACTCTCGATAACTCATCACGCTCTATATTATAACGAGATCAATATGATATTAAAAGTCTATAGAGCAACTTTTTAAAATACGCTTGTATTCGCTTAATCATCCCAGCGATCTCTTAATACAATCTGTACCGAGTTACATCGACAATCTACTATACGCACCTACACAAACACGCATACTTGAGCGCTCCAAAACTTTCACCCACTCCACACGAAAGAAAACGAATCTTCCTCCACGCAAGTCAGCTCGCTAACCCTCTTATCATCTTCTGTCCCTCCGCTCACCCCGCGTACGTAGATACAGCTGGTGCGGCCACGGGGACTCTCCGTACGTCCAGAAGACCGCGAGCACGCGCAACGCTTACTCGGACTACTACTCATCCTCCTCCTCGTCCCTGAGCCTGTTCGACAGCGAGGCCGAGCAGCAGCGCAAGTCCGGCAGCGGGAGCAGCAGCAATCGGGAGGAGTGCGCCGCGGAGGCGGCCTGCGTGGCCATGCTGTGCGAGCGGGGCGCGCCCGAGGGCCAGGAGGACCCCGCCAAGGCCCTCCGGCCCAAGCTCGAGATCGAGCTCGAGGAGAACGAGGCGCAGGAGGCCTACGTCGTCGAGAGGGAGTGCGGGAACATACTCGAGGATCCGCCGGCGAAGATCGACCTCACCAATGTCAAGGCTCAGGTGAGATTGGGCTTTCTTTGTTTGTTGTTTTGTTTGGTCAGTTTTGAGGATAGAGGGTGAGTGAGGGCCGAAATCGGTGGGAATTCAGGAGAAGCGCGATGAAGCACTGGGTATGAGTCGCGTGCCCGGAGAATAATGGATCGCGCGAGACGGCGATTTCCGCAAGGCTTTATTTGCAGAATTCTATCCACACTTACTGACGCTACTTACTTTGTAAAGCCTTTTTAGTAACAAGAAGAGGCTTTGGAAAGAGAATCGTACCGATCGGAAACGGCGCTGGGGGTCACATGGCTTTGTTTGAATTTTTTAATTTTACGAAAGTTTTGATAGAGACCTATGTTGGTACTTGCAGGCCCTCTTCTTTTATGGTTCTTTAAGGAGTTGGTCTTTTAATTCATTAGTTTTATAAAAAAATGCTTCTTTTTCAGAGTACACTTTCATAATCCGTGACATAAAAGAAATGTGATTAATGTTCATTACCAAACCGTTTTTCAATAAAATAATTGGTTTCTTGTTAGTAGTTATATTGCAGAATTTCATTTGTTAGAGGGTGGATAGTTTCGAAATAAATAAAATAAATAACTGGTTATTTTGATCAGATACGTTTGGGCAAACAATATTGTTTTACTATTATTTACTAAAATACTTCAAAACTGATTGGGAAAACCGTGTCATTTTTTAATGAAGTGCGTTTTGCAATACAAAAAGTTCCTCCTTGAACAAGGATAAAATAATTTGAAAACGTTAATTCATTCATTCAGATCCATTCTTCTATTAATTATGCAACGTCAACAATCGAGTGACATACATCACAATATCAGTAAGATTCAGTAGAGTAGCTTGTAGTACTTTGTAAACTACATGATATGCGTATCTATTGAGGCATACTTGAACTTTGATTCTTATATACAAAAGTTTGAACTATTTTTTAAACTACGTAGTTTTAAACATCTAAAGAATCGTTCTGATAAAATACAATAATTGTCTAATGTCCACATAAGATTAAATAGTTGCACAATAACGAAATATCAGTCTTTTACGATTTGCTTGAAATTGTTTCTAAATTTTCCATATAGGTCCAAAAAAATGATTAGTCTAGTCGAATTTATACTTAGGACGCTCAAAAAAGTCTATTTAAATATCTATATATAGAGAGCCAAAACCGGATCCACGAAATTTATGGAGCATCGTACAAAAATCAGCAAATATAAAGAAAAAGAATTCTTTGCTTATATCTCAAAAGGTAATATCGGGAGGATGAACATATGTGTTTTTTTATCTCAGAAACATCTACATAATAAGATGATAAAAGTTTAAAATACTTATATATAGTATATACTCACATGAATTTCCACTCATCATTCACAAGCCATTAACCTTCCCAACAACAACAAAAGAAAACATCACCGAGAGGAAAAAAAACATGACATCGCCAACATCCATTCTCAACGCTCCAATACCTCTCCCTCTCTCTCTCTAATACAGCCAATATTTTCCGTATTTAGCAGGGAAAGTACGCGAGCTCGAGCGACTGGTCTGACCTGGAGAGCGTCACGACCACCTCCGACAGTTACACGGACGATCGTCGCAACAGCGCCGGCAACACCGGCAGCACCACCCACACAAACACCAATACAAGCAGCGGCAACAGCAGCAACAGCAGCAGTACCACCAGCAGTAACAACAACAACAACAACACCAACAACGGTCGTCACCTGGCCTCGCCGCTGAAGAAGCGCAACATGACGTCGATCCTGTCGGGCGAGGGCAGCCGGCTGCAGCTCGTGCCGCCGCCCCTGAGGCAGGCGCCCTCCAAGACCTCGCTGCTCAGCAGGTTCCTGCGCTCCATCACCGAGAGGAAGTTCGAGCTCAAGAAGGACAGGAAGAACGCGAGCAAGCAGAGTGCATTGTACATCAAGGTGCGGGGTGAAAGATTCTTACTAGGGTTCTTACTAGGGTTCTTACTAGGGTTTTACTCCTACGAAATAGTCTGCGGGATTGTTTTTAAGAAATAATCGTTTTTCTAATTTTAAAATGATTTTTATTGGCGTAGTAATACCTACATTTATTTTACTAAAGTTATTGATTTCGATGCATACATTTCAGCCTTAAATAACTCCATATTAGAAAATGGCCAAGTAAAGTTATGATACATAGATTATTTTTTATGTAACTGAACGATAAGATAAACCAGTGAAGTTTTTCTTAAAACTTATTTTTAATTATTTAAAAATCAAGATATTCTTGAACGTGCAGTTGTTATCGAAAGTACGATATGTTGGTTTTCAATATTTTTATGTAAAATACCCTGGTAGAAAATTATCTAGTTTTATCGAGGCCCTCGATTATTCCCATGGCAAACTAGATAGATCTACATAGTTCTAGATTAAATTTCCACCAGGGTAGTATTATAAAAATTGAATTTGTAAAAATCTCATATTTATTACAGTAAAGGACACGAGCTATGTCGAAAACGAAAAAGGCACTTTTACTGATTTATAACTTCAATAATAATAAGTTTGATCACTTAGAATTTTATGAAAGATTCTATTATTATGCAAAAGAAAAATATTGAAAAAATGTTTAAAATCGATGTATCTCAATTTAAGGGCGCTAAGGTCGATCATCAGGGCGTGAAAGAGTTCGACGAGGCTCTGGAGAGGGAGATACAGGAGAACGTGACCGCGGGCAAGCGCGAGTTCAGCGGCGAGAAGGTCAGCTTGAAGCTGAGGGAGGTCTTCAAGAGGAACATCTATCGGGACAAGACCGAGGAGCTCTACAAGGTTTACAAGGTCAGGAGCTCGTACATGACCAACGGCGAGAGCAAACCCATGCTCGCGCTGCTCACCGACAAGACCTTGTACTTGACCGGACAGAAAGCCGATCACCACACATACAGCAATCAGTTCGTCATACCGTACAACGAGCTCGACGTCATCATGGTGAGCCGATTGGAACTTTTGAGACTTCGTTTCTGAATTACAGGGAGAAAAGAAATGATAGTGTTATATAGCTGAGCGAGACGGCCATGAAACTCGCTGCGACAATGACGTTTTTGGATAAAAATACCAAACTCCCTTGCTAAGTCAGCGAAATTAGCTTCGCCGTTGCAACAAATTTTTTCGTAAAAATCGCAGCAACTGCTATACTTATCGCTATCCCAGCGATCATTTTTTTTCTCCGTCATAGAGGAAAACGAAGATAGCAATGTTATATACGTTGTATTGACGTTACTCTTTTACAAAATAAAATTAAATTTACTACTTTTTTTATATTTTTATTTTATGGTTTAATGTGTCTGCAGATTGGACCTAATACACAAACGATATTAATATCAAACGCTGATTACGAAATGCAGTACCTGTTTTCGACAGGAAGTAGTCAGACTACTTCGGAACTCATTACCCATTTGGAAATGGCTATGAGAAGATCTCCATCTAAGCCTAGGCTGCCGGCAGTCAAGGAATTGAATTACGATGACATGCATACCCTCAAGCACTCTATTCTAGTTGAAACAGCTGTTCATCCGGTAATTATGTTAAAATTATTACGTTAAAAATTCATTTTTTATCAAGAGTCTTCTACAAAATCATATCTGTGGTCGCAAAGAAAAAAGGCACATGTCACTTGTTAGCGATTTTAAAGAACATTTTGAACTTTAAACATTAGAGCTTATATAGAGCTTAAGGGGGAACTCCATTGATTTTTTAAAAATCTCTTTCTATCGTCCAAAAATATTAAAACTTCGGTAACTGATTTTGTTATAATTAAGAAGGTTGAAAAAAAATTTAAGAATTTTTCACTAAAATTTTCTACAAGTTATAAGAGAAAATGCATATTTTTGTGATAAAAACAATGGTTGTCAAAAAAGTTCCTTGCAGACAAATATTTTACGAACTCGATTTGAAATAATTCAAGAATATTTTTAACTCTAAATGAACAATAGTTGAAAAATTTGTTTAGTTTCTAATTTTTTTTTTTGATTCAATTTTTTGTCCGAAATAAATAAAACAATTTTTGAACATTAAAAATATAAAAAAAAAACTACATGTTTTAACATTTACAATTGATGAATAAAACATTTAATATCAGAATATCTCAAAACAAAATATTAACTTCTTTTCAAAATACTTTAATTGATATTTTCTAAAAGTTTCGAGAATTTAAAAGAGAATAACATGTTTAAAGTTTTAATTTGGTATCCTATCCAATGTAAATTGTTTTACTCAGCTAAGTAAAACTTTGGTATAACTAAGAGTCTTGACATCCAGTAGGTCTCAAAATGTTCATAAAACGATACATAAATGTAAAAAATATGTAATATAAATGTTACAATTTTTTGGTAATTTACTAAAAGTATTTACAGAAATTAAAATTTTCAATAAAGATGCGCTGGATATGTAAAAAAATGCTATTGTAGGCTTAAGGTGATGCTAAACCCTCTTGTTACCGTAAAATACGGGGAACCACTTTTTTCATTCAATATTTAATTTTGCGAAAATATCTCTCTGAAAAGTTGTCGTTTTTGAGTAGGACAATAACGTTTCATAGAGATATTTACTCAAAATGAAAAATAAAATAAGAAAAGTGGTTCCTCATATTTGTCGGTGACTGGTGGCTTTAGCATCACCTTAACGTAATTTACTTAATCCAATCATTGTCGAAAAATGAGATATGCGCACTTTTTCCTTACAACCACAGATATGTCTACATTTTGTATTCAATATTTTTTAAATTAACAATAATATTTATTTACATATTAACAGTTATTAAACTATAATTATACCCTCTTTTTGCAGGATGAAAAAATCGAGCATTATAGCCTCATATACATGGAGGACGATCACATTTCACCACCAACGACACCGTGCGGTCCGACCAAGGAAGGCGATCTCATGTTCCGGCCTCACATCTACCACACGCAACATACCAATGCACCGACCAGTCCCTGGGAGGCTGGCTACTTTGTTCTGAAAGGCGGAGTCGTCTACATGTTCACAGATAGTAGTCAAAGATTACCGAAACGTGCCATTCCACTGAAAGGTGGACTCTGCCAAGGCTGTCGAAGAATCCCCAATTCCCATCGTCCTCACACTTTCGAAATTTTACTGAAGCCTAATAAAGCTTTCCAGGTTAGATTCTTATTTTTAATTAATCCTTTCCATTGGATCTTTATCGTTGTACGAGTCGTTACCACATGCAATTTGTAAATCACCTTTTTCATTTTCTAACTGTTTTGATTTTCAGTTTGCTGCTCCAGATGAGTATGTAGCATCAGAATGGCTGCAGAGCTTCGTTCAAAGTGCTTCTGGACTTTTTGACTGTTCCGAGAAGAGAGATCCACTGGCTTGCAGTTTGATCGCCACTTCAAAGCACTTGGTAACGATGAAAGAAGTATTTCCAGGGACACAGCGAGATCAGACGCTTTCTTGCGCAAGCATCGAAGACCTTTCTGCTTTTCGAGTGCCTCTAGCACAGCAATCTTGGTGCATATTGGTTAGTACACACTTAATGTTTATTAATATTTATTTTTAGCCAATTATAGGGGAGAATTAATATTATCATGGATTGAAAACTTGCAGTAACTCGTATGTTTAATTATCTATAAACTTTATTTAAACAGGAATTTGCGTGTCGAGAAGTACATGAGAGTAGTGGTGATTGGGTCGTCTATTTTACGAATTACAGAGAGCTTTGTGCTTTTCAAGAAATTTTAGAGACGTTATGGGCAGATACGAAAGGGGTAAGTCTTGTGTGAATGTTTAATATATAAAAAATCATACATTTTTTGATAAACAAAAAAAACAAATGTGAAAATATAAAATAATGGAACATTTTATTTTTATTCTAGGGTGAATTTCCAATGTCAACTCTGCCACCTGAAGACAAACTTCACCGTCGCTGTTCAGATGCGAGCAAATACCTCGAACAAGCTTGGCGATATTTGTTACCAATAGGAGCAGATTAGTATTTTAGTATACTTAATAGATTCGAGTTTTACGTAATCCTTAAATCACTACTCCTTCATCACAAATAGATAAGCGACCCCGAATTTAAAAGTAAGTTATTATACCAAAAAGAAAAAAGTTACACGTATCATATTGTCGCTTTGCTTACCTGAATTATTATTCAAGCCATTTAAATTTATAAAATTATAAACACTGATCTTCTGAATCGGAACTCCGACGGCCAGCTTCATTGATCAAAGAGAGATATATATATTTTTTGTTATATTAATCGGAATTGTTATAACTCTAACACACATGAGTGCAATAATCGTTTTGTTATACGTATACGAAAGTTTTGTCATTTAATTATAATTCTAAAAAGACTGTATATATATTTATGATTACTTATCGCGTAAGTGTCTATATACATATATGTACTCGCATTTATCGAGCAGGAGTCTAGGAAGTAATAACGGTGCACTCGAAAAAGAATAATTTGTATCCATCTATTGACACTGTGAGGTTTCTTTGTCTGCGGCAGCTCTTGAAAGGGTAAACTTGATAGAGATGCAACTGATTATTAATATTCCTAGTACCAGAAGAAAAAAAAATGCCTTAGCTTTGCAATTCTATTTTTTGTATTGTCTTATATCATAGAAAGTTATAATATGAGTACGGCGTGTCAGCTTAAGAGTGCGAGGAAAGAAAACATTCACTTCCTCCATCACTTCAAATTGTACAGTTATCGCGACTCGCACAGGATTAAATTGTATTATATCGAAGGTGCTTCAGTTGCCAATAAGCAAAATACATGTCATTATTTGATGATAAAAGATTATTGGAGATTATTTATTAACGAAAAAGCAGTATTTTTATTCGTACCATAAGCTTTGGTAGCAGCTTACAAACATCACATTCTGATTGAATCTTTAATCAAATAGATTCATTAAATCACTTATTTTTTTAAAGTTTTATTTTTCAATTTTACCCTCGTGGTCCGTTTTACTGTGCTGCGAATTGCGAGTGATGACATGCTCAAATATTATATTGTGAATATATATCTAATACGTTAAAGCGAAATATACAGACCAAGTCATTGCTCGCAAACCCATGAATTGTGATAGGAAGTTTTTAGTAAGTAATCAATGGCAGTGTATCGAAGAACTGTTCTGAACCATGATACGCTAATGTCAGCTACTCGTGATTTATCTCAGGAATCGTGAGAAAAACTACCAATAAACAAGCTTTTATTTTAAGTTTTAATGATACAAATGTTTTGTTTGTTATGACGTAACTGTGTTATAAAAAAATATTTTATACGATGTGAAATTATTTGAAAGTGTTATTTCATATAATTATTGTAATAGAAAGAAACTAGCAAAATCCAGCTCAAATGAAACTATTTATTTAGATTATATTTGTTTTTTTATTATAAAGAATTATTTTTAGTAATTATAAGAATCATTTGATTTTTGGTAGTTTTACTAATGATTCTCGATTTATATACAATAAATCTCGATGCAATGGATGTATAATGGTATAAATTTTTGCATAATACTGTACAATTGGGTTTCATCGTACATCGGCTACACAAGCGTTGAGACTTCTCACGTCTATATGCTTCTGTAGGTGTTTCGCCTGTGTACCCGTTGCGCACATTCTATCCAGTGGTAACCGATTATCAAAGATGTATCGATAATAATCGAACTCAATAATAAAATTGTATGAATGAACTAGTCAAGCTAATGTGAATTACACAATTTATTTCCTTCTTTTCCTTACACTACATTATATTGTATAAAATGTTTATATTGACACTTTCGCCGCTACACTTGCCAAAAATGGTTCGTGAATTTCTTTGCCCTGGTGTTACACAACCCCTAGGTATATGTCTCGCGAATATTTTACAAATTTGACTATTTTTATGGTATTTGTAACATAGAAATATGCATTTATGAGTTTGGGCAACAATTTTCTTATTTTATGGACTTAGAAAAAATAACAAGTACTGTTTTATATTGAAATAGGATCCATTAAAATTGTAATTTAAATACTAATTAAGATTACAATAAAAAAATTATGATAAAAATGCCATAGTACTGTAGAAGAGAAAATCCTTATAACATTGATTATGTACATAAAGTTACAGAGTCCAATTCTAAATATTTCCGAAGATACAAAGCCGAAAGCAGAGGAGCATCGAGCAGATGTGCAAGCGCTCCGAATTTCATATCTGAAAAGGTTCAACGGTCTTTCAAAACAATATTTAGAGTTTGTAGTAGTGTCATGTTGAGCCATAATACGGTTTATTGAAGTATAAAGATGTATAAATTCCTCTCTGTATATGTGTTTCTACTTTGCTGCTTCTATAGCATCAATGGTTAATTTTGTTCTGATTCTTGGCGAGTACACGCCGTAAGAGTATCATGGCAAGTTATCCGAAAGGTGAAAAATCGACCTCCGAACGTGCTTCGAAGCCGCGTATACGTAAATTTCACAGTAATGGATTCACAACTCGTCAGACTCGATTGTACCCTAAAAAAGAAAACATTAGACGACGACAACTTTGAAGAATGGTATGAAGAACACAAAGAATCATGCTCCTCAAATCACGAAGGTTCAGTAAGGAAGATCGAGATGGATTCTATCGTGGAAATGCTTTCGAGATCCGAAGAAAAATTTGGCGTGAAATATACAAATTACATCGGCGATGGCGATTCTAAAACTTTGACGAGTATTCTGAAGATAAATCCATCTGGTGACGATTGCCCTGTTACAAAAAATGAGTGCGTGAGACACGCAAATTTTCAACGAGTCTTTCAACTCGACAGTCTGGCACATGAATCCGAAGCATCTGCATTTTGGTCAAAAAGTCATTGAAATTGCCGCCTACATGGCTGCAGGTATGTTCAATGAAGGATATTCTGCGGTTTTGCGTACCATGAAGTTGCTGAATTTAAGTATTGGCCAGCAGTGCAAAATATTTGCTGATAACGCTGACGATCAACTGCTCGAGAGGGAAAATAGGCGCTACTCATTTTCCAGCAAAGAAGCTCGTCCGGCTCGTAGACCCGAGAAAATGCATCAAAATGAGTTTTTTGAGGAAGCTGAAGGTCTATTATATGGACCAGGAATAGCTGATTAGCGGATTATTACCGTAAGTAATCGAAAATTGATACTTTTTCTTGTCGAAAACTTTGAAGCACGTTTTCTCCAGTTTTTATTTTTACGATTTCTCTAAATTGGCGGGCGTGATTGCAAAAAAACTAAACAACCTATTAGAACGATTCAAAGCTTGTTATCTTCAGTATTGTATCTTCTTTTATTTGAACTGAAAAGATTGTTGAAAAAATCTTTTTAAACGACTTTTATAACAAGTTGAAGTGATTTTTTTTTCAAAAAGCACTTTTTTTTAAACCTGGAAAAAGTTAGAATTTCATAATTTCTTCCGCTTTTTCTTAGTTCACCCAGAAAAAAAATACATGAAAATTAAAATTCTTTTTGATGTTTCTGTTTCAGACAAGAATTACGAGCTGCATCTTCCCTGCCAATTGGAAACTTCAGTGGAGAGGTGCTCTACGAATGTGCTTATAAATCGGCTGTAATTCAGTGTTTCATGTTAAAAAAATTTGTTTGTAAAGTTGAAATACACATGGAAACATCCCAAATAATTCGCTAGGCTCGGTTGTATTTTTCCCTTCCAATAAAGGTCGCGAAAAAAGTTTTTTATAGGCCTTCTAAAGCAGGATCCCCCTTAATATTGTAAATTTTAATCATGCCAGTATACTATGTGTTTATAATATTCTAAACAAATGTTTGGAAATTTTACTAAAACATTAATTGTGCAAATATTCATAATACAAAATTAAATCCTTTTAGTACTACATAATCATGAACAAAACTTTTCGAGAACTTAAATCAATTTTAATTTACTATGTTTTCTAATAATATTAGATTGTTAATAAACAACTGAAGCACATGAATTTAGTATACTTATAAAATAATAATAAAAACTTTATTTTTTATATTACAAAGTTCAGAAGTACAACATTTACATATCTTTATATTCATGTTACACCTATATCTATTAAAATAAATGTATTCTTTTAAGATACGAACTTTCATTGCTTTACTTTTTACACGTATTTTATTTAATAATTATAGAAAATGCTCTATTGATAACGAGAAGCTGTTCTTGCACATCTGAGTTTTGGAGAGTTAAAGGCCTTATCCACATCTACACTTGGATATTTTGCTTTAAGTGATTCTCTGTCAACATTAGGGAATTTCTTGAGTAACGCTATTACAGCATTATTTTCACGGCTATAATGAAATAAAAATAAATAATTAATTTTTTTTCAATTTTTAACATTAAGAATAATTGAAAAATATAAACACTTACTTTCTAGCTCTGCGTTTCTCATTCCATAATTTCTCACGATACAGTGACAGGAATTTTCTAACAGCATATCCACCGTATCCAAATGGATGTTTCTTCTTCCATGTAGTATTAACAAATTTAGGTATAAGATATTGACGTAATTTATAATACTGCCTCAAACCTATAATAAAGCCACAAAAATAAACTATAAATATTTTTTTCTATTTTACATAAAATATAAAAGACCTAATAATCATATATGTACTTAGATGGATTTAAAATGCTTAGACAATACAGTTGCATAAGATAATATAAGAGAATAGTGCTAGAGCAAAATCAGATAATTTTACATTCTTGAAATAAAGTTGAATGAACAATTAACTTTTCAAAGAACCATTTTATTTTAATTATAAAATAAATTTTTCTATATTAAGATTTTGATAAAAAATTGATTATAAATTAAAAGGAAACAAGAAGAACTTCGAACAGAAACAGAATTATCCAGTATTGTTTGATTACTCCGAGTAATTTAAACATTTAAAATCTGAGATAACTAAAATTAATGCAAATAAAACTGTAACTGATAAACTAATACAGGTTTGATTAAATAATGTAAAAAAATTATTTCATAATAAATATAAAATAATCATTTCATAAATAATGTAAATATAAGAATTTGTCAATCAAAATAAATCTATTCTAAAATACCTAAATCTTATCAACTCTATAAAATACCTCGAACGTTTGTTCTGATGATCTATAGCCATACTAAATCCTTATAAATATCATTAGTATGTTTCATTAGCAATATAAGCCTTACAAAACTACTTTATTACAAGCATATTATAAACTGAGATTAAATTTGAGCTTAATTCGTAAATCTAATAATTAGCTGTGGCTTGTAAAAAATTTGTTTAACAAGTGAATATGTTCCAGGTATATATTGATGCTTCTTATGAAGACTAGCACATCTCAGATTTCTCAAAGCAGCTTCTCAGAGGTCTCTTATAAAATCTAGCACTTTTCAGAAGCTCATATAAAGACTAATACTTTTTTATAACATCGAAAAAAGTGACACTTTTTGTTAAAGAATCTGAACATTGCTTGTTTTCATAAAAAGCTCCTAAAGACAACTTGTATTTTTCTAGATATCTGCTAATCTTGCTAAGGTACTAGTCTTGAAAAGTGTTAGTCTTCATAAGGAGCATGAATATGTGAACATCACTTATTAACTGCACCCAAGTCTGAGGAGTGTCTTAGACCACCATGTTTTTAGAGTTGATTTTAATAAAAAATGAAGAAAAAAAAGTAAAACTGAAAATAAAATATATTTATATGTAAGTATACACTGAAAAAAATGTAAAAATTGCGCTTTTACCATGTGATACAATAAGTACTCTAAAATCAAATAGTAGTCCAAGATATCCAGCTCAACGGTTTATTATGAAAATTAAAATTTTAGCAAAACGTGCATACCTAGTATATTGTCGACAAATTTAGCAGGCTGTTCACCACTTTCCCCAGTTTCTAATTTGTAGTAAGCCTCATTTCTCTCGCGTACAACTGTCTCAATATTGTTCATACTTTCATTCACTTTATCTATTCTTTCTGGACTAGGAAACAATTCGTAAGCATCGTTATGCGCATGTTCCATAGTCATGAGCATATTTCGTTCTTTTAGTAAAACAAACCTATCAATTTGATATTTTAATTGAAATTATTTAAATGGAATGTAAAATTCATATAACTATATAAACATCTGCAACTAAATATTTATTAAAACAAAATTATACTACCATAGTTTGTGTAAATCTTCGTTACTTTTGATTCGTAATTCATCAGTCCTCCATGAGCGTCCAGTTTGAATTCGATTTTTGTTCCAATTCTTCTCTATATCAAAGAATTCCATCAAATCGTGTTGTCTAGATGTTGTGTGCAGTAAAGCACATCTGTAAAATGTTGGTCTGCAAAAGAATATACAATGATTTCTAACCTAAGAAAGTAATTTTTAACAGTACTAATAATAACAATAAATAAACATTGACAACGCGAAAACAACATTTATTAGGGCAATTTTCATAAATCAAAAGCTTCAAACACAATTTATACCGACATAAATAGTAAAAGTAATGAATTATATAGCACATCAACATTTTTTCATCTTTTAAATTCTACAGTTAGGTAAATATATAGTAATAAATAATTCGTACTTACATTCTTTGAAGAGTTGAACAAGACGGTAAAACAACATTTTTGCTTAACGATAAATTTGTTAATAATTTTGTTACATTATTTACTGTGTTTGGAACTCTTAATGCTTTTATTAGAGTCGCCATTTTCACCGCATTCTGCGTTTACTGTAGTCTGCTACCGGAAAAACCTGCCAACATGCATGCATATATATATATATATATATATATATATATATATATATTTATCCGATCCGACATGGCACGTGTGTGAAATCGATAATGTAGTTTTCTGCTTAGATTATTTCAAAATCGAAGCATAGAAATTATTTTTACTCGCGGTTAAAAATAATTTAAAAATTTGTAAACCTGATGATGGTGATAACAGTATAAACAGGCTATTTTGTACCGTTCGAGTCAATTTTACAATAGAACGATAAATAATTAAATTATCTGTACTTGTAATTATTTATGAACTTTTGTAATACCCGAATAGAACGGTACTGAGAACGTTCCAGGAACGTTGCTTTTGCATCTATAAAACGTTGCTATGAACGGTGGCAAGAACGTCGTGGTAATGTTGCTGGAACGTGAATATGTCCGCGTTTGTGACAAAAGGCACGTTAACAGAACGTTCTTGACACGTTGTAGATACGTTGCCAGAACGTTGCACTAGCAACGTACTAAAAATAAATTTAAAAAATTATTTTAAAAAAGGTAATAAATGGACTTGAAGGTATATATCACAATTTTGGTAGTATCATCCAGATGGTACTACCAAAATGGTGAACTGTATTATACCTTCAAGCCTTCATATTGCATTGTTTAAAATAATTTTTTAATTTATTTTATTACGTTGCTAGTGTAACGTTCTGGCAACTTACCTGCAACGTGTCAAGAACGTTCTGTTAACGTGCCTTTTGACACACACGAGGACATTTTAACGTTCCATAGCAACGTTCTATAGTTGCAAAAGCAACGGTCCTGGAACCTTCTCAAAACGTACCGTGCTATTTGGGTGGAATATAAATACTACACAAATATATTAAACACGTCTACACACCAAATAATAAATTTTAAAATCTAATGGTATTAATATAAAGTTGTGTTGCAAAAATATTTGAAAAATATATTTTGGGATAGAATAAATATTGTGTAAGAAAAAATATTTGAAAAATATATTTTGGGATAGAATAAATATTGTGTAAGAACAAATATGTATAGAATATAAAATATTTGTGTAAAAAACTTGTGTAGAAATTCAGTGTGTAAACTTTTTTTTATAGATGAACAGTCCCCAGTCTTGTAATTATTATTAATTCTGTGAGTTCCTGACATAACGACATAAGTTCACTTTTTTGTAAATTAAGTTTTGAGCGTTTTTTGTATCCTTGCTTATTTAAGTAAGGATACCAAAAAACCTTATAAGTACTTATTTAGTTCGAGTCTTGGATTTTGATGAAACTTTGGGGATTGACTTTTGGAATCTAAATATGAGGCACAGTACTCGCAGTTTTATCCAATGGGTCTTTAAATCTTACATAGAGCTAAAAATCATTAGCATTGCTCATTAGGCCAGGAGAATTACGACGAAATCTTTCAAATATGGCTCTAACGTGACGTAACTTAGATAACTATTGGAATCACTCGGGAATGGTATACCTATTGAAAATATCGAGGTGCGCCAGCTTGAAAAGCTGTGCTATTTGCACAAACAACGAAAAAGTGAAAAAAAATGCAAAAATCGCATTTTTTCCCGGAAACAATCGCATGTAACTCGGTAAGTATGCATTTTAGAGAAAAAATGTATATACTTATAAATTTGTTCGATATGAAATTTTCTACAAGATAGAGTTGGCCGAATATCCGTAGATTTGAAATGTTCGCTGCAAAATGCTCGAAAGTGCAAAAAAAGTAGGTAAAAAACAAGGTAATTTTAAATTATTTATTTAACAATGAAAAAATAACCCAATCACGCCATAAATTTAGAGAAAAGTACTTGACTGCCATACAAAACGAGAGCCGCAAGGCCGATTAAGATCGGACTGACAGTTTTTGCATAATGCAATTGTTAAGTAACCTACCTGGAAAAAAGACCTTTTTTTAATTTTGTGCCAGGCTCAAAGTTATGAATATTTTTTTGCGCCCGCGCTTTTACACCTTCTTCGACCCTTAAACTATCATATACAATTGCTATCTCAACCATTTTTCACTTTTTAATAACTTTTTGAGCGGTTTTAAAAAGTTTGAAAATGTTGGCTTTTAAACAAATAAGCCTGTGAAGCGAGATTTGCGAGTGGGAAAAAACCGGAAAATATAGGAAAATAGTACTCGGAAAGACGCTTCTTTAAAAAAAATCATCCAATTCGGTCCAGTAGATGTTGAGATATTAACTTCTAATGATGTAACAATAAATTATATACCAATCGATAGGTTTTTCCGAGATGTTTTCTTATCTGCTTTCAAAAATTACATTGCACGTGTGCATCACGTACAAAAATTTGCATAAACATTGAGTAGTGCGCTCTCGGAGCCCAAATTCGGAGGGGTGGGGATAGGCTGCGAAATTTTAAATCGGCGCTTCAAAATCGGCGCGCTCGCTTCAGGAAGATATATCTCGGCTTCTACTGCACCGATTTTGACGATTTTTTTTTAAATTGGGGTAGAAAAACGAGAGGATTTCAATTTTCATAAATACACTTATCAATTTTAAAAAATAAACAATCGGTGGTCGATTTTCATAATCAAGCATTTTTAAATGTTGCTAAAAATTAGTGCTAATCATAGTATCCTTATTGTGCATATATTGTTCATTGTAAATTAGTATTAAATTGAAAAATTTCAGGCCAAATTCATTCCAATAGTTATCTAAGTTACGTCACGTTCGAGCCATGCCAATCTGTAACCCTCCTGGCCTACATTATTATAGGCATGCGTAGGTAGCAACGAAAAAATCATATCGAAATATACAAGAAAGGAGCTTCAATTTAAAAAAAAATCGTTCAAAATGAATGGTTAGGTAAAAAGTTATCTACGTTTAAAAATACTGAAAAATCTTGTGGATTTCCTCAGTTTTTTGCAGTTTGAACTAAATAACCTTATAGGTTACATGATGCTACTAAGCTGATGTACTCACAACAATATGATAAATTGAGCTGGGATTTTAAAACTCGAAATTCGTAAAACTCCCGTAGACAGATAAGATTAAAAAAGAATTAAAGTCTCATAGGTTAGATATAATTAAATTCTAAAGTTATTGTCTAATAAATTCAGACTTACGTGAATGGTTTGATGGCGACAGGCCACAGTAATTACTTTTAGGCTATATATATATATATATATATATATATATATATATATATATATATATATATATATATATATATATATATATATATATCACTTGTGTGTTAAAAATATAGCATAGTTGTCTTATTTTTGTGTTTAAGAAGTTCAAATGCATCGTTTTTAAGAACTTCAAACGATTACCAGACCGTAATAATATTTTCTTTCTACTCAGTGTATTGGCGACTGCTATTTAACATTGGTTTACATGGAAAATAGAAACCTTAAATTTAATTTAAATATATTTTAATTTAAACCTTAATATCTCGGAAACAGTAAAAGTAGACTTATGTTTTATGCCTTTCATCCACAGAATTATTTTATTTAATATATTAATTTATATATTCCCACATAGGAAGAAACATTGCAGAAACATTTCTGCAACGTATTTTTAGAAACTTATAGGTACTATTACGTTCTTACGATTTTACGAAAGTTTCAAGAACGTCGTAGAAACATTGTAGTCGTAGAAAACTTGAAATGTCCGATTTGCCGGATGGTACAACAAAATGGTAGATTAATTCCAAAGATTTTGTCGTTTTTTATTATTGTTTACCAAATTTTTTAATGTTTCTGTTTAAACGTTGTGGAAACAGTCGTACAACATATTACTAAATAATATGTTAGCCAGCTAGAAGTAATCAGTAACGTCGCGGAAACGTTTCTACAAGATTTCTTTTGATACGCAAAGCGGACATTTCAAGATGTATACTTTGCAACGTTTAAAATAACTATAGAACTTAATTTTGAAATCATCCGCCTCTAAAATTTTAGTTTATAGTGACGTAATTTACTTAGTAACCAATTATTTTAGAAAAAGATATTTTGCTCAGTTTCTTTAACATAAGAAACCTATTCTCTTCAAAATGAACATTTTCAACGAGACCGGTCAAAAACTGTTATTGTTTCATTTTCTAACAGGATAAGGATAATGAAATATTACAAACTTTTACATGTAGGTGTAGGAAAAATAAAACACCAGAATTTGTATCGATATTATTTAAAATATTTATTATCACAAACTATAAACTAAGACGTACACACAAATATTTATTAAAAGCTTATTCACTTATATAATTTTCTTTTTTTATACGTGCCTTGGTAATTATAAAATTAGGAATTTATTTTTTATTTAATATATATAGGAGACTTTTATCAGTCTCTTTTTACATATAAATTGGTTATGCATACAAATCTTGCACTTATAGTTTATTATCATATTTATGCAGCTGTAATCAACTGAGATTGTACAGATTTATAAGAGAATTGAATGAAAGTACATACAACATTTTAAAATGCAAATATTTGAATATATATTATTCATTATAAACTTCCCGTACGATCTTTATTGTTTACATTATACTTACATTTGTTAGTGCTTTTGACTGATATTCAGAGTAGATATTTGTGTTCTTATAAGTAATATTGTATAAATTCAAAATATCAAATATATTTGGATTGTGTACATAGATCAAAATTGATAATAGGCACCTCTCACTGTATATTGACTTAAAAATTAGATAAAAATTAATAATCGTTTATAAAATGCTACTATATACAATTAAGACACAATAATGCTCGACAGATACTACATATTTTTTTCTTGTTACACCAAAGCTCCTTGGGACCATTTAAAAATCTCTTTATAAAATATATCTGTTTATTTATTTGTAGTATATATCTTTTATTATTCACCCAAACGGTAAAAGAAAAAGAACAACTAAGGCTCGACGGAAACTATACTCTGTTCGCTTAATGCTATGTACATTCGCAAATGCGTGTCGTTTAACGAGACGCTCATTTTCGCCAGAGTATGCAAACGAATTTGGAAAAGAAATTTTTTTTTATAGATGAGATGTTATTTGAGCATATATATGCAGTTCTAAAGGAAAATAAAATACCGTTTTCGAGCCATAGTTTAGAAGTTTACACATATAATTCCTGATCGCTATGCGAAATATTGATTTCGCGTTTTCATTCCGAAGATTACAATATATAAAACAATTACATTAATTTCTCTAACGATAAAAAAACGAATTCTTAAACAATAACAAAATATACGACGTGCTGCTAACATCACATTGTGAATATCCAAGATAGAACTTAATCAATTGCGTTTCGACTTAAGGCAACATTCGACTAAGTTGAAAAAGGCACTGCGAGCTTCGCCGATGAATCAGATTCTTGCAGATTACATTCTACATTGCGAGTTTGCAGAAACGTTCAAAGGATTATTTATTGATAAACTAGTCGTTTCAGTCTATTTCAACACATTACCTTACAATTTTGAAATTACTTTGTCATCTGTACAATGTTCATCTGCAAAACGTATATTGTCTAAGAGAAAAATATTCATTCATTCTTTTGTATTGTACATTTTAACTGCCACTGAAAAACACCATTAGAGAAACATTAAAATTGGAAAATATAGTAAATAATTACGTTAAAATACCACTAAAACCTACGACCTATACATCAAATAAATCCCAATCAATTTTCGCAATCCCTTACTTCAAGCACTACGGCAATTAATCAAAAAATCCAAGTCATCGACGAATCGTCGCACTCTCCGTCGCAGTTTCCATGTACGATAATATAAAAGAACGTCAACCGCGCAATTCAACGCACGCTACATGTCTTATATCGCGCGCATCACCTGCACCAGACGAATCGCAGAGTCCGTTGTACTTGCTTCCCCGTGTTGCAATAAAATTCGCGTTCGTCACCCGTGATGCCCTACATATATATATATAAAAAAATTGCTGCTGCTCCTTCTCTCATCACGTGCGCGCGTAAGTCCAAAGACTCGCTTCGAAATTGTGTGTATCACGTGTGCACGAGGGAGGGACGAGATAAAACTGTATAAATAGGCAGCGTATAATATATATCATATGCGCGTGGGCGGTGAGAGAATATATTTAGTAGGAAAGAAATTTGGTCCGACAGTTCAACAAAACACACTGTTAACTGCTGCTTCTGTTTTTGCTGGATCTGCTGCTGTGGTGCTGCTGCTGCTTCTCGGCTGCTGGTCCGCGTCCGCGCATCACATGTGGATCGTCGCGGCCGTGTAGCGCGCCTCGCCTCGTCGCCAGCTCCACTGGCTTGGTCGATACTGCACGAATGAAGGCGTGGGCGATGAGTATTACGAGTAATTTGGGATTGAGTTAATGGGGCAGTGTATGATGGGAGTGATTCTTACCCGAATGAGCATCTGTCCGGATGCACTGTGTGGATTGCGGTAAGCGTATGCGGCCCAGGCTCCCAAGCCGGCGATGAGGGACACTACGAACAGGATGCCGATGATTCCGGATACTCCCATGTTCATGTGATCTTGAGCTATGGGAAGAAAGTAGAATTTACCGATTGTTTACAAATATAACTGAAATTAGTTATTTGGACTTATTTTGTATTTAAAGGGAGAAGCATAAAATTGACCACTTTGACCGATGGAAAAATGAAACAAGCATTATTTTAATTGCAACGGTGATGTATAAGTTTAATTAAAATTAAGTTAACTCAAATAGATTTATAACTATTCTACTGGTTGCGGCGTCAATTTCTTTCAATTTATAATTCTTCTTGTACGATTCTAAACATTAGTGCAGATTTTTTTCGCATTATCCATAGGAAATTATAACCTTTGGAGCTCTCTTTTATTTACATCTGTCAATCAACATTAGAATACGTACAATATAAACTAGGATCTATTAAAATAAAAGTATAGGGGAGAGATGAGAAAGAAATAGAAAAACGCCTTATAGTTATTTTTGGTGAAGTTATCAACGTACAAACGAAAGTATTATTTGTGATTATTGCGAATATTAGTAATTAAATACACTTATTTTGCAGTTTGTCCAGAAAATAAAGAATATTTTTCATTAAAACTAAAATTAAAAAGTGGTGCAACTTTCCCCACTTACGGAGTTAGTTGATGAAAGAACTTTCACTATAAATTACCTTATACCTACTAAACTACTTCAATAGAATATTTAAAACATTCTTACTAACAAATTAATTACTAACAAATTCCGTATCATTTAAATTTGCTTTACAGAAAAAAAAACCGTAAGAGTGCGTCTACTATCCCCACTCTCCTACTATATATTCTCAAGTTTAGATAAATTCATTAAAATTGTATAAAAACTTTGGAAGGTGAATTTTACTGAGCATTTTAATATTCTATTCCATAAGAAAAACAGCAGCAGAACGCTCTTTAACTTGACACGTGACACATATACACAAATGACACTTACAATGCTCGAGTGAACTGCTGGCCGAACCGACGGCCTGCTGACTCGGACTGTACTTGGTCATCACGGGCATGTCGTCCGTGTGGTGGTCCTCGGCCCGGGCGTCCACGTGCTCGTGGTAGGCCGTCGAGCGAGCCGGACACTTGCCCTCCTCGCGTATGTTCCTGATGTCGCAGCCCTTCTGCAGCCAGTCCTGGCGGAAGCGGAAGGTGCCGGTGCTGCACTTCTGCAGCTCCGGGCACCACTTGCACTCGAAGTCCTTGATCTTGGTCAGGCAGTCGTTGCAGTTGTCCATCTGCAGGCAGGTTGGCAGGGCCTTCAGGTAGATCACCGTCCAGTTCTTGATGTCCTGCCGGTGGAAGTTCACGCGGTGGTACTCGTAGATCGTCTTTCGCCGGGCGACTGGGGAAATTGCATCAAATGGTTGGGAGTTAAAGATTTTTTTATTATCCTTGGGTCTTTCATTGGTTTTATACCGAAGATTTATAATGTAAGGGATTTTTTGGTTCGTTAATTTCGAATATGTTGTAAGAGAGAAACTTAAAGATTTATTCTATTCTTATGAAAATTACTATTATATGAAATCAATTCGGATTCGTAACCAGCTACTCCAAAGGTTTCGTAGAATGAATTTTTACATGTTTATCTTTGTTGCGACACGATTTTCTTTTTATGAAAAATGTATTTTTTATTATTTATTATTTATTATTAGCATTCATTTTAAACAATTTATGATAATCACCTTTTCTATACTTATAAATATTCTAATAAGGTAAAAATAAGAAGAGCTCGCAAAAATTGTCTATTAATTAAAGGGGGGACTCTGAACTGCTTTATATAATTTTCGGGTAACATCATACAGGAAATTGATAATAAAAACTATATCATATTTAATATTTCAGCTAATTATAATTAAAAAATTATAATTTGCAGTTGGTAATCGACTTTTATTAATAGTCTTATTCTTAAATTTTGTTACGACAAGAAAATATGTTATTGCATTTGTTTTTACAACAATATTTGGTCGCATAATTAATATAAATATAATTAATAAATTTTTAATTAGCAATTATAGCAAGGTTGTTAAATATTTTTTGTTTCCTGTTTATTTACAAACATGGTTCGTTAGTTGATACTCATATTATCGCAATAGAAAACACGCATTCATGAGAAAAAAGAAAAGTCTCACAGGTGTAATACAATTCTATACATACACCGTAGATCAGCGTTCTAGTTCTTTTTTCTCAACGATACTAAGAAGTTTAGTTTCTCAAGCGGGCGTCAATTAAGTCGCAGAAACGCTTAACAATATCTAGGTTACGATTGACTCAAGCATCGATAAAGCAACTTCCATAAATATTACCAGGTAACATTTAATTATGTATTAAGCCAAATTAGTATTGAGCTTTCAGTTTTCGTAAGTAATTAAATGTTTCCACATATACAGCCAAAAGACGTTAAAAATTGAGCGTTTTTTAATGTCATCTAAACAAACTTCTTGAACATAATTTATTAATTCAAAAATGTATCTATGTTTCTTAAATTAAAATATCCTATACGAATTATATCAAATTACTTCAAAGATACATTTTATTTGTATTAACAACTCTATATTACTATTTAAGTTAATTACTTTGATGACTTTGCAATTCAACATATATGAATGAAGATTTATAATTACACACGTAAAAGAAAATAAAAATTCACAAACGGTCTGTATATAAAAAATGAATTCAAAGCGCGCATTGAAGCATGGTCAACCCCACTCCCACCCATACACCAGCCCCACTCGCTGATTCATCGACGAAAAAAAAGGAGGTCAACGACGCGCCGCATGCACCGCCAAATCGCACGTCCAAAACGCGCTTGCGTTCAACGACGCGTTTTCGCAGAATCGCGCGTTGGATAATCCACAAGCAAAACGGAAGTGCGGAGATCATCGCCCGTCAAGTCCGTCCATCCGCGCCGCTTATATAGCGAAAAATCGAACAAAAGAAGGAAAATTGCGGCGACGACCGTGATGATACTGCATAGCGCGCGCGGCCGATTATAGAAATTGGACGGGCGCCCAGAGACGACTGATGCGCGCCGACAGGTGCAACGGGCTATATGCGTATATAGTCTGTGACCCGTCTGGTGTAACGTCGGGATTAGATGTGCGCGGGAAAACGCGAATGATTATTGCTCGTGCACGCGAGCTGCGGTCATTTGGTGATTTGTTGAGCGATTGTAGGAATGTTCGTTGTGGTAATGAAAAATTAAACGAAAGATTTTTGAAAATTAAACGAAAGCGAGTGTGGTTGTTGGAAGAAAGGGTTTATTTTCGTTGTATGTAATGGAAACGGTTTTTATTTATGAATTAAAATTAATATAAATCCAATTGAAAATACCGGACCGACTTGGAATTTACAATAATAATTTAACGTGATTGTTCCATGAAATAGAAGGCTATATTCAAAATGAATCTATATTGCAAGTTCAATTGATAATTTTGCTAGGTGTAAAATTTTAGAGTAGAATGTCGACCTCAAAATGAAATATGATAAATATAGACAATCCAATAATTTATAATATTATTGACTCTAAATAGTTGTCGAGTAATTTTTGTATGAATACTGATACTTTTGTCAAACTTTATGAATAATAGCGTTGTGATCAAAAGATTTGGAGCTTTTCGAAACCCCTACACATTCCACCCCTTTGTAAAAAAACTATCTTACTTGTAAATTAATATGTTAATTTTACACTTCGTTAATTGTAGTCTAACCTTTAGATTTTTAGTATTGAAATTAATTTATGTGATACAGAAGTTGAAAATAAGCTGCTATCAATTTCACGTTTTCATCGGATATATTTTTGAAGCATTTTATTCTGTGATTACTCTAGAATTAATAATAATCAGCATTTTACGCTACTAACCGCGGAAAGGAAATGGACAATTCTTGT
The DNA here is from genome assembly GCA_949152435.1 of Gastracanthus pulcherrimus. NCBI lineage: Eukaryota > Metazoa > Arthropoda > Insecta > Hymenoptera > Pteromalidae > Gastracanthus > Gastracanthus pulcherrimus. The sequence goes on from OX424572.1 coordinate 195,980,253, forward strand.
AATGTTTATATTTTGTCTTTAATACAACGCACTTTAAACTTGAAAGGCAAATAATTATTGAGATTAAAAATAAGGTGTGCATTGAAAGCTTAATGCATACATGACTCTCAACGTTAAAATTAGTATTATTACAAATTTCTTTATTTAAGCGAGTTTTCCTTTAAAGAATGAGCTAATTTAAAGTACGTGTTAATTAACTAATTTATATAATTCAGTTTAATGCTATCCTCCTTTTACTCAATGTTTTTAGATTATTAAAAAGATAAAAAAAAGTTGAATTAAAATTTTTGATCATTAATTGCACTTAATTATGCTCTGTATTTTAATTTTAATTAAAGAAATAATTTTATATAAATTATAAAAAGCAAACTTATAAATTATTCACACATTATCGCATCATAACTAACAAAATAAATTAATTACTAATCCTTATAAAGATTTAATAATTTCAATATAGTAGAAAAATTTTTTAAACTTACAGAAGACTGTCCTGTCCATCATGTATGCATCGCTCAATCCAATTTTGACAGGGTGCTCCTTGTCCTCGATGCTCTCAACCAGTACAGGGATTTTATAGTACACGAAAATGATATCACCATTCTGCAGAAGCGACACTTGGAACGTGAACGCGCCGGCGGCAGGCTTATCTTGCAAGTGCACGTTCTCCCATTCGACGGTGAACGCAGTTCCTGTAACCCATTGCATTTAGATTAATACATTGCGTGGGCTATGTCGTTTAATTTCAATGAAAATGCCTACTGTTTACAAATTGCATAATTAAAAATTAATTAGAAAATTGACGTTAATTAAATTTCTTTGCAAGACACAACGGTATAGCAGATTAACGCTAAGCTATTTCTTGTACGTACGTCTTTGTGCAGGTGCTTTAGTGGATCCCATATTTTTTTCTTTTTACAGATATTAAAGTATATAAAAAGATAAATGAAAAATGAATCCTCATACAAACTATTGCATCAAATTGTTATTTACGAGTAAGTTAAAAACTTTCAAAGCTGTAGAAATTGATCATCTTTGCACATTTCTCGAAACTTCTAATGATTTACAACTTTCATTTACATAAACAATTTAACTTTTCGTGGGAAAAGCTATATCCATTGTTCAAATTAACAAAATTAAATAGCAGTTCCAGTAAATTAATGAAATTATACACTCGCTTTCGACTCGCGCTCAAAAAAGCAAAAAGAAAAAGTAAAAGAAAGGCCTACTTCTCCCCCTAGGTATACACAATATGGAACCCAGCATAACGCACAATCGCCATAAATAATACGTAAGATTACATTACACCCGTATATCTGTTATCGCGAAAGCCTCTTTAGACCGACCTGAGGGGGTTGCTGTACATACACACGGCTAAGTGCTTACCGTTGTCGGCGTACTTGACGAAGCTCTTGGACGACAGGGTCGTGTCGAAATTGGCCATGAGCGGGGCGATGTACTGGGTGGCGGCCAACCAGCTGTGCACGTACTCGCCGGTGTAGAGGAAGCCGCCCGTGGCGATCGTGATGTTGCGTACTTTGTGGCCGTAGAACGGAAAGTCGAACTTCAGCTTTATGGTCTGTGGGAAAAAATGGAAGCGCGAGGAAAAGCGGCGTATTAGATTGCGTTGCAATGTAGATATGTTCTGTGGCTTTCAGAGCTATTGTTTATACGACGTCGAGTCACTGTGCCGAAGTGGTTGTAATGAGTTTGATGCGAGTGAGTTACAATCAGTTCGGGGGCTATTTAGTAGTTATTAAGAAAAGATATGGCACTGTCCGTGAATGCATTTATTTTGAGATGCTTAAATTGATCTTTATTTGTATTCAGAATTGTAGTAGATGCTATTAGTAGGTACAAAATTTTAATTTTTATTGAACACTAATTCAAAACCGATAGCATTCCCCTAAGGAATCAGCTTTTCAACAAGCTCTTAATGATTTCAAAAAATATTTCTTTCCTTATTGTCTTGTTACTAAATGTACTAATCCATCATTCAATGAACTTACAGCTGCCCTACGATGACTCTTGCTCAGCAGCGAGTTGACCTGGAGATCCGGATGATTGTCGAGGTCGATCCAGTACCGCTTGCCGATCGTCTCGTCGACGCTGAAGGTGCTGTTGTAGTACTGGTGCGTGTCGTTCTCCGACTTGGTGATGTTGTTGTCGTGCAGAGTCTTGTTTGTCACCTCGGTCGGGTACTTGTCGATGGCGAAGTCCTCCAGGTCGGTGTCGCTCATTTCCGGCATCTTCGCGTCAGTCACGTTTGACCACATGGTCTGGTTGGCCCAGACTTTTACCTTCTAAATTTTTATGTAGACGTTAGTTTGTATCGTCTTGTGCATTTTGTTAGATTAGGTTTTTAATCCATAGGTATGTTAACATAATTTTATTTAGATGGAAAAACTAAAAAGTTTTTTACCATAGGTAAATATAAAAATAGCGCAACATCTTCTTAAATTGTATCTTATTATATTACAATGTGAAACCTGGCGCTCGCAGCTAGTTCAACATATTTATATATACATTTAATAAATGCCCTAATAAGCAAAAAATAAAAAAGTACTGAAATAAAAGAATAAACATCCATGCTGCAAAAATAAAAAGAAAATAATTTAACCCTTTCTTTACCAAGTGTGCTTCCAGACACAAGCAACTAAAAACTTTATATTGAAATTTTCATGTAATAAACTGAAATTACAAAAACGAATGTGCCCATCAGCTTGAAGTGAACCGTTTTCGTTCTCGTGATCAGAGCCTAAGTCATTTTTGGCCATATAGAAGCCGAGAAACTTCAATAAATTGTAAACAAAATGTATTGTACTGTAATTAAATTTTAATTAAATTGATTATATATCTTTAGGTGAGAATTAATTATTAATTATATATTACAGTTTCTTGTTCGGTAAATTTAAATACTATGGTCGCTAGATCACGGTTATTTTGTTTAAAATACAATTAATTCTGACGTGAGCGAAGGAATTTGCATTAAAAATTCATAAACATAAGTTTACAGCCTTTCAAATCCAAAATTTATAATATAAATTTAAAAAATAAAAAAATGTGACTTTGATAGACTGTAACATATGTGTGTGAATTTTTAATACAAATTCCTTCGCTTATGTCAAAATGAATTGAATTTTAAACAAAATAACCGTTGGAAAAGTTCAATCCAATGCTTAGAACTCTCAAAATCATGTAGATGACGGAAAAAGAGCAGTTACACTTCAGTAGCTATTTAAGGTGACCGAAGGACCAAAATATAAAACATATCCGATATATATCGATAAAATATTTAAATTCATCGAAACAGAAAATGTAATATATGATGAACAATTCATTCTCACCTAAAAATATAGAACCAATTTAATTAAAATTTTAAGGTTGTTAGGTCCCCTTATATATAAACCGATCGGCTCAGACAGAGTAAATCTGCATTTACTCAACATTTACTCTTTCATCCATTATTTCTATTTCACAATCCGGACGTCTAACCTCGCGTCAAACAACAATAAAATGAAAAAATAACGCACCAATATAAAACCCGACTTACCGGTTTCTCAGCAGTACTGGGCGTCACCCCTGGCGCCAGCGTCGCGTTCACCGCCCCGGTAACGTTCTTCTCCACGGAGGGTACGATCGGCGTGGAGACGATGACGGCCTTGCCCGTGGTCCCGGGCGCGGCAGCCGGAGCCGCTACAGCGGACTTCGGCGTGGTCGAGGCTGCCGGAGCTGCTGCACCGATCGACGCGTTGCCGACCGTGGCGACCGACGCCACGGTCGCATTCGTCGCACTGCCGTGCTGTTGTTGGTCCTGCGTCGAGTACGACACGTTCACGCTCGAGTTGCTCTTGGTGCTGATGACCGGCTGTTGCGCTGCGGCGGTGGTGGCGGTGGCGGTGACTTCCTGTTGCGCTGGTTTGGGGGGACTGGGAGGCAGTTCCTGGGTGGAGGGCGACGCCAGCGGGGGCTGGACGGCCATGCGGCGCCGGCGGTCCAGGGTGCGGAAGCTCGCCGGACTGGAGCGCAGCTGGAACTCGAGCTCGTGGTCCAGGTCGAAGAGATCCTCGGCGAGGTTGGACGAGTAGTGGAAGCGGCCGATGTCTGGAATCAAGAGATGAAGGTATGTTAAAAAGGTTGATTTTTTTTTGGTAATGTTAGAAGTTGTATTGTTGTAATACTTGTAAGATATTTTTTATTTGTGTGATATATTGCAGGATGAATTTATAATATTAAGCTCTGTGAAGACAATTATTTTGTCTCTGTGAATCTGACAAAGGTTTATTGACTGCCGTCAGTTTGAGAGCCTTAGTAGCTTTTCTTATCAAGACTTGAATTACAGATATATCGCACCCACCGATAAAGACTATCACAACTCAAAATGTTTTAAACTCAATCATTGCACACAAGATAGCTCATACGAGAATAAAACTCTCCATTACAATTTAGGGATCATTCACATATTATAATATACTAATACGATACGTATACGTAACATTTCTTAGGAGGCGGGAAGGGATCAAGCGTACCATGACAAAATGTAACATGGGTATCGAAGGTGGGTCTAGTGTACCGTTACGTCACGTCATTTATGAATCGAAAACAAATTTTTTTACACATCGAAACGACTCTATAAAGTAACGCTATTTAATGTAAAAAATAATCCTCTTTTATTAATGAGATTCTGAATGTATGGGCTCAAATATTTATTTATTTATTTCATTTAATAGAATGTAGACGTTTTGGTCATTTGAATTCAACAAGGAATTCAATCACATTTTGGAGTCAGTGCCAGAAGCAACTATTGCAAGTAATTACAACATTGTATGATTTGATATGATTATTCATGTTGTAAAAAGTTAGTACCTAATTTACTTATTGCTTAAATTTTTGGATTCGACTTCAAAATGTTGTAAATAAAATTCAAATTGCCTAAACGTTGACTCTTTAAAATAATATTAATTAATATTTGAGATTTGATAGTATAAGAGCATTATTTTCTAAATCTTATTAATGAAGAAATACTTATTTGTTACTATTTATAACATTTCTTAAGTCGGTCCTAATTATAAAAACAATATTTGTTTTACTTGAAAGAAAGAAGGTTATTCACCTACTGGCTCGATTTTTTCACGAGATTACTTCAGGACCATCCTGTTTCAAGTAATAGAAAAATATTAATATTCCAAATCAGTTAGGCATTCCTAAGTAATCAATATACGTACATACAAAATTATCTTATGAGTATGATCTTGTAATTACATTTTGTAATACCTATTTTTATCGGGAGGGGGAGGTTACGAATAACGTGACAGAATGCTACGGAGAGGGGGGAAAGGGTCAAGAATACTAAAATTAGCATTACTTAATATATGAATGGTCCTTTATAAATTGGTTTAGAAAGCTCGAAAAACTATAATGCAATAAGAAAATTCAAGGAAAAAATTGTACGCAATAAATCCGCTCCATAAGTTTAAAATTTATTGTTAATTTATAAACTTTATTTGTTTTATTTTTATTTTGTATTTAAAAGGTCAATTAACCCATTATTTAAATATTGAAGCACTGCCGTAATACCGTAATTGTTAAAATTAAATAACAAAAGTAGTTAAAAATGTGCTAATTATTTTGCATATCATTTAGCTTACTAAATAATATAATTTATATTCGTAAGAAGTGCGCAATCCTCTACATTCGGTGGACCTGAAACTAGCGGTGACGAATCCCTCGATCAATGATTCACGCCAGTATATAACAAAGTATAAAAGTATGCGTTAAGATTTAACGTACTGATCTTTTTCTTTCTATCCGGCGGGAAAAACAATACTTGTTCTCGTGTATAATCTTCGATAAACATTTTTATGCTATGACAATTTTTACGCTTGACTTAACATAAATTTTGTGTAAAATGTTTACACACATATCGGTGTAAAGAAATTACACAAAACTTGTGTAAAATAAAGAAATTCATATTTCACACAAATATTGTGTAAAAATACGGAATGGATTTTTATCAGTGCAATAATAATAAACTCGGAAAACTAGATCAAAAGTAAAACATAAACCTGGGTTATAATATTACTTTCATTGACAATATGTAAAAATAAATATTTCTATGCCACAAACCTATATATAGTTATTGTTGCAAAAGAACTTTCTAAGTTCAATTGAAACTGATTGTGTAAAATGTTAAGCGATCACCTGTGAGGTAAATCGAACAGATTTTCAAAATACGATACTGTAGTTTCACAGAGTAACCACTTAAGTCCATTTTTGTTGAAAATTAAGTTTCAAGTTATTTTAAATGAACTTAAATGGTTATTCTCGGAAGAAATAATATATAAAGTAAACAATAGAACATTTGTCATTGATTTTCTAAAAATTAGTATGTATTTATAATTTCGGAAACTTTTGCAAAATTCTACGATATGCAATAAACATAAATTTGATATTGAATATAGAAAATTAAAGACTTTCATTCGATAAGGATTTTGGTTTTTATTTTTTATTAGATTTGTTTTGTACGATATAAATTTATTATATCGTCACGGACCCAGTTCCTGATCAGCTAAGAGCAATTCTTGATCAACTCTGATTTCCATAAAAGACAATTACAATTAAACTTTTTAGACTTTGAACAGGAACATCTAAATAGTAGATAGTTATATCTGCAATCTTCAAAAAAGTTTTTGCAGCAACAAGTTTAAAGTAATATTTTATGTAAGAAAATGATCAGGAATTGGGTCCTGATCAGGAACTGGGTTCGTAACGGTAAAAAATAATTGTGTCAAATGTGAAAATAAAATAAATAACAAGTAAATATTAATAAATTAAATATTTTTCGGATTTTTAAATTGTAGCATTTACTTTAAGGTTTAGAAAACAAGGCCTGTACATAATTAGCCAAAAATAATTTGACTACTTATATCTACAATAAAAAAGTATTCAGCATAATCAAACAAACTTCAACACTGTCAATCAATACCGCACAACCCAAACCATGCCTCCATCACAGTTTCCTAATCAACTCCCACTTCTCGCCAACAACGCTCTCCATGTACAACCAAAACAACACACTATCAACCGTTAAATGAAAAAATCAACATCTTCCTCGTAACTCCCGTGTGCAAGGGGGAACAATCGCAGACGCGTCGCAGCCTTGTCGGGGTCGATCCCCCCTCGCGTTATGAATTAATGATCATCGAGCGGTGCGCCTCGATAGGTGTGTGTATGTGCGGTGCCCGGCCGGCGCGGGCGAGCCATAATATAGTAGAATGTCCATCGATTGACGCTAAGCTGACGACGGAAATAATGCCATTCCGCCAAACCGTGGGTATATATGTATACGCGCCGTGTGGCGAGCGCAAATGTAGTCGGCAAATATATACCTGCGAAGGTGCGTTCCCCTTTTCGCGGCTCGACGTCAAGTAATGGCCGCGAGGACGGCCGAAGATCGTTCGTTTGCGCTAGAGATTATGTTTTGTAAGAGATGCCTTTTTTTAAAGAGCGATTGGAAAAGGGATGAATGTGAGGCATCGGGGTTGATTGTTAGGACAATTTTAATGGAATTAAAGGTAATACATTTGTTAAATACTTTCTATATATAAAATGCAACGATGTACTGTATGTTTGGTTTACTGTCTAAGTATATGTTCGCTTATAACTCGAGAGTCGTTGTACAGACTAGTACAAATTTTAATGTAGCTTGCGTGGTTACTTATAAGGTGTCTCAAGTAAGGTCGATTACTAACAATTTTAGTAGAAATAGAAAAAGATTAAATTATTTATGTTTTTTAACTTTCATGCGGGTCGCTATTTATCTTTCATACAAACAAGAAAAGTTATGTATAAAGAAACCCTTTAATAATTTTAAAATATTGAATAATTTTATAATATTTTACTCATTATATCAGTGAAAACCTTGTGGCTTTGCAAATCAATTGTGTCAATGAATTATTCAAGGTAATGTTAAAATCAATAACAAAACATATATTATAAATAAACTTCGAAGTACGTTTTAGAATATCATATTTTACTGATAAAATAAAAGTCAGCCAAAGTTGTAATTCTTAGAATAATTAACAAAATGGAAAAATAAATCTGGATTTACAATCCTGCATTATACACCGTTTAAGCTATCGATGATTTCAGAAATATCTTTGAGGTACCAACAAAAAATGGGTATCTCCCCATTATTCACGACATACTTCATATCGATTCTTACTTCACGCTCTACTCATCCTACGACAAACAAACTATTCCTTTCCTCAAAAATACTGCACAGTGCGCTCATTCATCCCGAGCGTCATCCGCTGTGTCTCTCAGTCTTCAAAAAGATGCGCGCAGAATTTCCGGTTGCACACGAATCACCTCACGCGCGCACAAGTACACACACGCAGACGGTATCTATGAGCTCGCGATATCCGCGTCGCTGAAATTTTCACCGAAAGCATTAAGTTTGACAGTTCGGGGAAACGCAACCAGGATTGAAAGAGGGGAGAGAGAACCCGTTATATTATACCTATTCCGCCTCGAACTCGCAAGGAAACGACCGCGTAGGGATACAAGGTGCGCGGAGATGGGATAAAACCAGGGCTAATTCGTGAAAAGCAGATGCTTCTTACCCTAATGCTTATTTAGAATAATTGATCAGACGTATATTCAATAGTATACTGATAGTTCAATAATAGTTAAGATTATTAGAGTATTTAATGAGGAACACTTTTATGCTTGGTTAGTATGGAAAAGAGTAAAATTACTTTGAGTGACGAATAACGAAAGGTAAACATATAGAGTATCTAATTTCTTTAATATTTTATAATTATAATAGTATTTATATTACATACAGTTCCTATATGTAGTTCATGAGCATTTTTATTGGTATAAGTATGTCAAAGAATAACCAAATTAAATAAAATGTAATTATTATTTAAACTGCTTGTAGTGTAGTTCATATAGTAATTAACAAGACATGCCAGAACATTAACGAAGCATTATCGCTATCTAACAGGAAAAAAAGCTAAAATATCCTATAATACAAATTAATTTCTGGTAATTAAACGTAAATAGATCAAATTTTAATTTTCGAAAAAATTGATTCAATTACTTAAAATTATAAATTTAATGTACACGTATATGTATGAATGTCAATTTTTCTAACTTATAGTAACTAAAACTCAAACTAAAAATCATCAACAAATACGTGTACTAATCAGTAGCGATATCCCCTTTATGTACATCGATTGATTATCGATCGCACGAGACAATTAGTATCGATCGAAAAAGACATCAACGTAGTGCGTGTTTTAGAACGAAGTATGATCAGCTGTTGTTGTCGCTTGGGTCTTTTTCAGACGTATTGACTGTTCCAGAGAAATGTATATGGTGTGCATATAGCTTGTATCTGCGGTTCAGCATTTTTCTAGAGAACTGCGTTGCTCGTATCGACTGCCCAGTTTCATAGTTTTCATACATTGAATAAAGAAATGTGTTCTTTACGTTTCAGTGAAAAAAAAAGAAAATTCATTAGGCCGTTACATGTTGTACAAAAGTTGCATGCAGATAATAAAATAAAAATTCTACATTGTTCTTTATTGTAAAATAATAAAAATTTGTTAGCGTTCTATTTTGTGCAAGCGTCTTTTTAGAGGAACAATTTTTCCTATCATATTTTATTGTTAAAACGTAAAATATGTTTAAACCTACAATCTATTCGTTGTAATAAATAAATCTTGCAATCGAATCAATGGCATTAGACGATTGAGAAGAATTCACAATAAAAAATCTTAAATTCACCACTTGGAAATAATGAAGAAAACAAGGCTTTTCAATGACATCGTAAGCAAACAGTAGTGTGGCTCGGGTAAAATTAGTACAAACGGGACTGCGCTAAGTTTATGCATTTTTGCAGGGATCGCGGCGCTATCCGTTATGCGTTGCGCGCACGAAACAGCTTATATCGCAAACTGCATCTCGCGGCGAGCGTAGTATTATACCGTTCTTGCTCTTTCCTTTACTGACTGTACCGGCAATTTAAATGCTCCTTTCGGTATCGGCCGCTGATTTTTCGAGGAAGCGCGACTCATCACATTCAATCAAAGTCCGCTCACTCGGAGATGGAATCAGCTGTTGCTAAGCGCGATTTATTTACGAAATTGCATAAATGATCGTACGCGATTCTACACGGTTATTTGTAAGCCGATTGTACAAGATAGCTCTGAGTGATCGCGATGAAAAGGCGCAGTTGTGGAAAGGCTGGTTTATGCATTGGATCATAAGAAATTTACGTGAATGCGTCTACCTAATTTTCATAAATATATTACTTTAAAAAA